>NHTK01005597.1:0-10906 GCA_002938355.1 Panaeolus cyanescens | reverse complement strand
CCTCACGGAGGCAAAGCCTCGAGTGAGGGCCAGTCACAGGTCTAATTTTTGGAGGTCCGACACAAAATTGGTTTTGACGCGGTTGTCCTTTCACGTTACAGTCAATTCTGGCTCATGTTCTCCATTCGCGTCGTCTGCAGGCAACAACTGTCTCCTTTTTACCAATTACGTGCCTTGCAGACTTCTACTGCCCGTAATGCTAAATCACAAGTAGAATCTTCTTCCAAGACTCAACAAGCGGCTGAGCCTGCAAAATGGAAAGCAGACTCTATCCGAACTGGACTTATCGCCAGAAAGCGGGGCATGACCGCTATTTGGAACGACCAGGGAGTCCGGGTTCCAGTCACAGTTCTTCAGGTCCGTGTAAAAGTCTACTACATTCCTCAACTTATTACTCATGTTTTGCCTTTAGCTGGAAAACTGTCAAGTGACGGCTAATATTCGAACAGTGCGAAGGGATCACACCGAATACCATGCAGTACAAGTTGCAGCTTCAGATAGACCCGAGAAAACCACAACAAAGCAGATGCTGGGGCATTTCCGAAAAGCTAATGTAACTCCGAAGCGGATTGTAAAAGAGTTCCCTGTCACCCCCGACGCCCTTGTTCCTGTTGGTACGTTGCTGGTATTCTGTCATCTCAGAGGACATTCGATTTTATGTACACGTCTTTTCTTCTAGGGACCACCCTCTCTGCCGCACATTTTGTGCCAGGACAGTATGTTGACGTGGTGGCCAATTCGTAGGTCATACCCTGACGGATTCAAGGCCTTTCGTCACTGACTGTCCATGTGTAGCATAGGTAAAGGCTTTCAAGGAGGAATGAAGCGCTGGGGCTTCCATGGCTTGGCCGCGAGTCATGGTGTCTCGATATCTCATCGTTCGTCTGGTTCAACGGGCCAGCACCAAGTACGTCTCTATTCCTTTTCGTGTACGCTTCTTAGCTTATGTCTTGCAGGACCCAGGTCGCGTTTTCCCGGGCAAAAAAATGGCGGGTAGGATGGGTAACAAACGAATTACTACACAGAATCTTCCCGTTGTTCGAATCGACACGGCTCTCGACCTTATATTTGTGAAGGGAACTGTTCCAGGTGTTGATGATGCCCATGTTCTCATTCGCGACGCGAAGAAGAAAGTTGCTGTTGGCAATCACAACCAACAAAAGGGCCTTTATGAAAAGGTCCTACCAAAAGGCGTCGATGATCTCCCTTTCCCTGCAGGAACCGCTGAGTTGGCGAAGAGTCTCCCAAGTATCATCGAAGCCCCTTCATACCGCAGAAGCCCTTTCCTACCTCAAGAGTAATCATGTCACAGTCGCGTTTAATAATACCACCTATAATTATTGCTTTCTACCCACTGTTGAACCCGTTCCGTTTGAGTATCTGTGACAGTCCCCCTTGCTTCGGTATTGAAGAGAAGTATTAATCAATTGCTTATCGGTGTTCATGACACAACATGTGTGTCGTCGTCGCTCCTGTCCACAATTCATGTTTTTGTAACTTGTCTTTTGACGTCTGGAGATTTTTATAAAACATGTGACCAAGGGATTGCTCAGAAGTGTTCTGTTATCTCTCATAAGCTGACTACGACCCCAGCTACGATGAGGTTTTTCCACCAAGATGTCACTTTCATCACAAGAGACCCAACGAAGAAGACAAGTCAACAACCTACTTCATACCCTTAGGTGAGCTGCTAGGCCCTGTGCCATATTTTATCGAACTAACTTCAATGTAGGGGAGAGCAATTCCGTCATCAGCAGAATCTACGGCGCTCAAGGGCAGATTTCAACACGACCAGAGCTTATAATCTTCCAACTTTGCCACCAGGTTTACTTTCAGAACTTAATCAGCACAACTCCAGCCCTATCACGCAACCAAAAGCTCCCGAGAAAGCTTCCACTAGTAGTGGTTCGTGGTCAGGTCCATCTCCTCCTAAAAGCTGGATCAAAAGAGATGCTCTTACAGATCCACAGAGTACTCCTGTGTGGCGGAGAGAAGCTTTTGCCATTGTTGCACAACATATCAATGGATTCCTCAGTCCTGAGAAAGTACCGCCTCTTTCACTCATGTGCTTACGAGCGATAGTTTCGCGCTCCTCGAATGACGAGGAATTGAAAGACCTGATGTTGTACGTGCCAGAGCACCTACAACGAGATCTCATACGCTACCATGCCATTCATTCCCCCTTGCCGCAATGGAAGTTGAATGTGCTGCTAGCACTGCGTCCCGGTGGACACGTCGACGGCGAGATCCTTGTCGTTGGTCCTAAAGCAAACCTGACAGAGGACCACTTCCTTGTCAACAATTCAGAAGGCACCGCCAACTCTCAAGAACTGGACTGGGAATCAGAAGAACACTCCAACGAACCTTTGCGACATCTCTTTTTAGTTTCCACCCGGTTATCCACAGCAATGCTCCTGACTTTGCCTCCTACATTGACACATATCGCCCTCATCCATCTTCCTTCCCCTATCCCACTGGCACGATTGACCAAACTGTGTCCATTACTCGTTTTATTGGATCTGTCTTTTAATTCGTGGTTGTGTAATCAACTGGACGCAGAAGATATTTTAGATAAAGTGGACTGGAGCAGATGGAGTCATCTCCAAGTCTTAGGTCTTAGAGAGTGTTATGTGCCTGCGGATTTATTGCAAAATGTCAATAAACATCGATGGGATGATGTATCTCTGATTCGCTAGACACAGACGTTACAAATGTAGTTGTTCGTGATTGAGCTTTAGAAGGACGTCTGTCAGGGGGATGGCTGTTGAAAGTTCTGTATTTCGCAAGACAGGGGGGATTCCTGGTCACTTGCAATTATGTACTAATTGCTATGTATTATGTCCCACTGACTTTGTATCAAGAAAATGGTGCAAGTCAAATTGAGGGACAATCTGCGTTGTTTAACATTTGAGCGTAAGCATATGAGAATAAAAAAGGAATAACATACGTCGTTGTCCCCGTCAGATATCTCTTGCTTGGGACGAGGTGGTATGACCGTATTGCCACGCTGCTTTATCCCAAGCTGATGAGCATAACCCCAGAGCAAAGTCGTATAACGAGCAGAAAGCTCTAAAGAAGATATCAAAGGCTGTCCCGTACGCTCTTGAAACCATATGAGCACATTCAGAACATGAAGCTAGATGCAGTGGCTCACTTAATATCGCCCGATTTATCTGGTCAGCGACTGCTTCCCGTCTTTCAAGAGTCAAATATCTGGCCATCGGGCTTTCTTCCGGTACATTGTAAGCCAAAAGTCCAGCCACATTTTCAAGCTCTTTCAAATAGGTTGCTCGGTCTTGTGGATCGGACAGAGTATTGGTGAATGCGTAGAGCTTCTGTGCCCTCGTCAACAAGTTTAGCTGTTGCTCCGCACGACCCGCCTCGTCTTCTTCTGGTAACATTGGGTCGTCCTCATCCATTGCATCATGTTCCTCTGGCGGGTACTTCAATGGAGTTGTTCGGCACGCCTCGCTGAACGCCAATATCCTCATGTTTAACAAAAGATGTTCGGGTTCTGTCGATGTTGATGATACGTATTCGAAATTACTGGTAGGGGTCGAGGGACGGACAACAGGTTCCGCCGTTGGCGACAGAACGAATGGGAAATGTTGATTGAGCAAGGAAATTGCACTGTCCACGCGGCCGCACATTATTTCTGTACGTATTTCTGTACAACGCAACTAAATCAGACCACATACAGCACATAGTCATAAGCAAATCGCACGTTTCCTAAGCTCAACTTGTTTGAGTCGAGACTCAAATTCGTTGATTTCACTCCTAGTTGCATGATTGGTTTCATCGGTTTTCAAGATTTCATCTCCGTCTGCATCCAAATGCTTGACTGTACTACCTTTAATAAGGGCGTTTGCTGTTTTTGTGAAGCAACTGTGGCATAGATAATCTATGACAATATTCCGCTGTTGAGGCAGATTATGAAGTGAGCAGAATCTCCACATATAGGACATACAATAACATACCAGCTTATCAGGAGTTGGTTTGAGTAAAGGAGAAGACATGGTTGAAAGTAGTAAAGCTGGTGTGATGGTAATGCAGTTTGCGGACCTTTGTTAACATTATCGTCTGTCCATGTCGATGTCCTTGAGCAAACCTTTTCGCCGTAAAGTCCGCCGTTCACAGGGGTTAAACACGTGACCCTACTGCAGGAATGAATTGATGATGGCATTGGGCCACGGCATTGGGCGCCGTTGGGCGGTAATTACCTCTCAATGATATACAGGTATAATTTCATTGCATTTCAATGGAATCTAATGGAAATCCAGATAGTTTACAACCACAGCAATTAGTGAAGAGCAATCTTACAATGTAGTATGCACAAATATAGCAAAGCAGCCTGACAGCAGAAAGGAACAACAAGCAACCACGACCATCTAATACGCCAATTAAGCAACACTACGGGATCGTCCTGCTCGGCCCCGATTTGATATCGCAGAGTCGCCAGGAGGATGTGGGGATAATGCATCTGCAGATAACAAAGCTGCCTGCTCTTCATCTGGAATTCTGTGCAAAGCAACATGCTTTCGTTGACGAGGTCGATAAATAAATGACTGGGTAACGATGGTCATGTCGAACATGAGTGTGCCAGCGCTGCCTAACAAGTATCTGGAGGTTCATTAGATATTTTCAATTACCAAAATTGAGTGAATACGAACGGAATGCTTTCTTTGATGAACTCTGCGTCTTGAGGCGGTGGCAAGAAGCGTTTTGGAGATGTTAGAATCGACGAAACATAAAACACATTTCCCAAGAATGCAAACACAAATAGATACATAGACAGACCCTCGACTGATTGTCGAGCATACTGAGAGGTGTTAGCACAGTGCACATAGAGCCCATTTAAGAGAGAGGATGAAACCCACATTTTTCCAAATTTGGGGCAGTCGTGATGTGAGATAAAGCGTCGTGCATATCCAAGCAAAAATTCTGCCTAGTATTTGTTCACCAGAGGGTTCATCGTGAAGTTCATTGCGAAGAGACGTGTTCTCTGCGAAAGTGTCTGACTGTAACGGCAAGTTTATGTTGACGGACTCTCGCTTAAATAGCGACAGAGAAGGGGACAAGATATAAGGTCCTGTTCCACTCGAGTGAAGGACCACCCCAGTATTTTTTATAGAGGGTGACCTGTATGAGTGCTGCCGAAACAACGACCCCATTCCGAAGAGGACCCAAACTCCTAGGAAAACCATTGTCGATCCACGACGGTTGGCGCGTGATCCACGAGTGCTGGACGCTAGAGGTGCATTGTGTTCGGACGAGTCAATAAGCGACAGGTTTGCTGGTTGTACTTCATAGCTGGCAGTTGGATGGTTGAGGTTTTCATCCGATATGATGTGAATGGTTGTCGTCTGTCCCGGACCGGCGCTGGCTGCTCGAGTCGAAGGGCGCTCAACGCTCCATGAAACCCGTTTCTTGCCAATAGTTCGACCCCCTTCCGAATGAAAACTGTCAAGCAAACTGGTTGGAATGTTATCTTCTTCGTCATCCTCCCTCCCATCAGTATCCCGCTGCGGAGACTCTTCATACCCACGGCGGCGTCCACCTGTGATGCGGGAACGTCGAGTGGATGACCTTCTAAGATCCGATTGCTCGTCTTGCTGAGCTGCAAGTGCAGCAGCAGCAGCAACATTGGATGCAACTGCCGACAGAGTACGATACCTCGAAGCACCTCTATCAGTTGCACTTCGTCCTCCAGCAGCTGGAGAGGTGGCTGAGCGAATATGGTGGGCCAGAGCAGTTGGAGGGCCCTTGGGCGCCTTGTAATAATAAAAGTATTGCCCGACTAACATACAGTCAACGCATACGAAGTATGTCGCCAGATAAGTCTAAAAGCGAAGTTAAGTGTAAGCCTTGAAAGTGAATGGATTACACGGCTGTGCTTACTTGGAAGGGTAGCTGGTTTGTGAGGATACATCCCACAAGATTAGAGATGTCACCTAGTATGCAGATAAAGATTAAGCAGACGAACAAAGCAAATCCATGTACTATTTACCCATTAGCCAATTTGCAAGGAATGGCAAAGACAGCCCTTCACACGACTTCCGCCTAATGTTTTCGACTACCTGACTGGTTTATTTCATTAGGACCTCTGATGAGTGTGAGGTGGTAATTGAATTCACTTACGGGAACTGTGCACCTAACCAGCAGGCGATGGATGTATAACCTAGAACATCACTGATTGTCCAGTTTTCCAACATGTTGTTGAAGAGAGGAAAGAGGAGGGAGGAGCCGAAACACAATCGACAGACAGAAGTCACAGAAAGTCCTGCCTGGCCTAGTTTGGCTCACGGTCCGGACAGTGCCGCTCCTTAATTGACCCGAACCATAATGCACGACGTCAAGTGGCAATCAACTTGATTCATACTCGGTGAGTACACATTTGTTATATTTTGGTTGTTGTTTGTAATGATAACTTCCAAGGTCAGCTCTCTAGAGCATGTCTTTTTGCTGATCGAACAAGTTCCCACATAGCCATCTATTCATTTATTCATTCTACATCGTCATGCCTCCAAAGACTGGTCAGAAGCGCTCTGCCACACAAGCAGATGAAATCCCAGTATCAACAACCAAGAAAACACGTTTTGTAGAGCCGACAGATGATCCAATTAACTTTGCAGAGCAGGTTGATTCTGCCTTAGAAGGACCTTCACGACGGGGGAAAATCAAAACGGACGGATACGATTCTGATTCGACTGACGACGGAGAGGGTGTTGTAGAAAGCAGAAAGAAATCCGGAAAAGAGGATGATGACGACCTTGACGATATGTTTGCATCAGGAGACAAGGAGGAAAAGGAGGAAACTGATGGAAAGAAGAAGGAGGAGAAATTCATGCGACTGGCTGACATTGAAGGCCAAGAATTTGGAAATGAATCAGGGTCTGAGGAGGACACTGATGATGACGAACCCGAGGACGAAGACGACGCAGAGAGAAGGAAGAAAGCTGGTATGGGCTATGAAATGTCATCTTTCAACATGAGAGAGGAGATGGAAGAGGGTAAATTCACTGAGGATGGGATGTATGTTCGCTCATTTGATCCACACGGAGTTCATGATCGTTGGATGGAGGGTCTCGATGAAAAGGAGATCAAACAAGCCAGACGAAGAAAAAAAGAACAGGAAAAGAAACAGAAAGAGCGGATGTTGGCAGAAGAGAAAGAATTGGAGGAGAATGGCGGCAAATCCAACTTGGAACAGAAACTTCTTGTCAGGCTCAAGAAAGGGGAAACAGTGTTAGAGGCTTTGCAACGTCTGGGTTCTACCAAGAAACGTAACAAAAAGTATTTTTTTTCTCTCTTATTCTTATACAAAGTCTAATTCAATTGTACAGGTCCAAGTCTCAAGATGCAACCGTCATGAATGTCGACAAGGAGCCAACAGAGATCGAAATCATCACAGATCTTGCATCACGGCTCATGTCCCTAGGAGACACTGACATTTATTCAAAAACCTTTGAAGAAATAGTTCGCAGTGTCCGTTCTTCAGGTCACGTCCCTCCGTCTTGGGAACCCGTTTCAGCTGATATAAAGTATGAATACAAATGGAGAAACACAGAGGCAGGATCCACCGACGAAACATTTGGTCCCTTCAGTGAAGAAGACATTAAATCTTGGTTCAATGCATCGTATTTCGGTACATCGGGAGAAAAGATTCAAGTCCGTAAAGTTGGTCAGGAATGGGGTGACTGGGATGATGTAGTTGTGTAGTCCAATGCAGATAGCATGTAGGTATTTAACGAACAATTCATGTATGTACACTTTCCTTGACCGCATTCAATGACTGATGTATTGAAATACAAACGAAACCTCTGGCAGGCCAACTTCAGATCGCAACAGGTCGTCGTGATTATTCTTGAGTTCTGAATTTGTAAAGTGGTTCCAGCTGTAACATTCAACAGTAAGCCAATTTCAACACCGAATCTTATGGTTCCAACCACGTACGTGCTAGCATCACCATACAACAACGCAGGTGCTTTAACCATCTGTCTGCCATCTTTACACCTCTTGCACTTGAAGGTATCGTGAGTATCGCAAAGCGTTTTCTCGTTGAAAGCAAACAACTGTCTAAGGGAGTCGACCGAGAAATGTCGTTCGGCGTCCTCCTTTTCGTCCACGACAGCTGACGACAACGCCTGCTTGCTGGCTTGTCTTTGAAAAATCTTTTCTTCGATTGTTCCCGTGGAAATGAAGCGGTAGACAAAACCTATTCAATGGTAAATTTCTGAGTTCCGGAAAACATAACAACACTTACATTCTTTCTTTTGACCATCACGCCAAACACGCGCCAATGCTTGTTGATCAGCAGCTGGATTCCAGTCTAATTGAAAGGCGTCAGAGAAGGTGGTGCCCATCCAACAAAAACACAGACCTGGATCGAACAAAATAAGCCTGTTGGCACCGATAAGGTTAATACCACATCCTCCAGCTTTACTGCTCAGTAAAAAGATGAATTCTTTTCCATTGGGATCATTGAACTGATCAACCAATTTCTGTCGTTTGTTAATCGTCATGCTTCCGTCCAACCTGAAGAATCCATATCTGCAACACAAGTGAGATACGACTTAGCACCATCGCCACAAAAGCTCACTTTTTGCTTCGACACAGTTTTTCAAAGAGGTCCAGCGTTTGTGTATAGTTACTAATCAATACTATCTTATCGTCGGTGGTCGTCCTAATTTGATGCAAAAATCTGCGTTGGACCTCAGCTTTAGCGTTGAATTACTTTTCTGGAATGATACAACGCCCACCTTTCGAGCACAATAAATTTGCCAGACCAATCACATCGAACACCTTGGTTGCGTCCTTTGGAGGTAGATCCTGCGCCACAAAAACCGTCTGGGATGAGATGATCACTTCCTTTCAGGTCGTTCGGTAGATCCAACAACTCCGGATGATTGCAAAGCTTCTTGAGGATATTGATTGCTTTGAGAGGCTGCGAGTCTTGCCCACGCAAAAGAGCCCTGATCTCAGGGGATGTCAGGAACAACCGATATAACGATAGTTGAAAGTCTGAAAGCCCGCAGAACACGACCTGTTCATATTTGACCGGCACTTGTAACATGTCAGTATTTACCAGCACGGTAAGTTCGATTGTCTCACAATATTTTGATAGCAAGTCGTTGGTTCGACGAATAATGAACTTCATCACTAAAGCACCAAGCTCTTTCAGCTTCTTCTCCGATTCTGCTTTCACAGCATCACTGGCCAGGGCATCTCGCCCCCTGATGATCGCATTCTCGAAATTCTTCCGGAACTCATTCTTCGATCCAAGCAGATTTGGATTTGCGAAATTGAGTAGCGAGAAATATTCAGATAAATCATTCTTTTTTACACCGTCAATGATGATTGTGCCGGAGAAAAGTATCTGCGCACCTGGATGGGAGTTCCGGTTAGAATGACGCGACGATTAACTTTGAGGCCGTTTAGCGCTTGGAAAGTCTGATTTTCTACAAAAAGTATCAGCAGATTAGTCCATAGAATCGTTACGAACAGTACCTGAGTTTTTCAGCCGATGTCCTTCGTCGCAAAGAAGCAACCCTACTTCACAGTTGGCAAGATATGCAGTAAGTGTGCGCAGTGTCTCATATGATACGATCATGACCGGCTGTGTAACATTTCGACCTCTTGCTGCTATCCATCGTGCCACGGCTGCCAACGTATCTGCTTTGGAACCTTTTCCGTCTACAGCCAAGGGAGTGACCGTGCCAGCGCCCAGCCATTTAACTACAAACGTGATCATTAGTTAGGCTGCAAGGAGTCTTTCGAAAGCAACCTACCCAGTTCGTTTGCCCAATTCTTGACAAGACTTGATGGGCAAACTATGATACATTTTTCAATTGTTGGCTTGCCTGCGCGTGGGCTCTGCTTCAATAATGTCCATAGGAGTGCAATACATTGAAGAGTCTTCCCAAGACCCATCTCATCTGCCATGATACAACCATATTGGTTCTCAACTATCATACCGGTCGTGCATCGGTAGAGGAACTGCCAAAGCAATCAGCATCATGGAAAAGAATGACAGATGATGCATACCTTTACTCCTTCAATTTGATGTGGCCGAAGCACCTTGGATAGGCGGGGGTCGATGACGACCGGGACCTTGGTGATTTCCTGTTTGGCACTCGTTTCACCCAGAAGGGCCTTCAGACTCTTGTGTGGATTGTAGAGACCTGCTGTCTTCTCCTGCGCCTCCTTTTCTGCTCTCAGTTTAGCCTCCTCTTTCTCTCTTTCCTTTCTTTCCTCGTCTGTTTCACGATCATCGATCGTTGGGTCGTAAAGAACAATGGCATGATCTTCCATGGGGTCATGTAACGGTCGGGGAATGACCTTTGCAGGGGGCCTTATGCCAAGGGAAACATTGGATGCCATAAGAGATACAGTTTTTCCATCCTTTGTAGTCATTGTTGGAAGGGAGAACCTGCGGTGACTGACTTCGTTGAATGGCTTGACAGAATAAACTGGGTACTTTGGAATTGCAGCGAGAAGCTCTTCTTCATTATGGTAGATCCCATCTTTATCCACATTTTTTTTCTGCTTTTTCTTAGACCGCTCTGTTTCTGAATCGGATTCTTCTGCATCTTGTCCTTTATAGGAGACTCTCTTACGCTTTCTTGCTGGCTGGACGTGAACAGGTGTCGTTGAGGTTGGTGGTTTGAATGGCTTGTTTATTCGGGAACTTTCTTGAAGCCTGTCCAGCTTAGTACCATCGGATGTCGTAGGTACGCGACGGAGCATAGTGTAACTGATTGGCGAGTCTAGGGTATGAGGAGAACGGAAAGACGAGTCAGGAGAACTCGCGTCGCGTTGATCAATTAACCACGTGACCGTGTAGCAACACTTACAGTGTAAGTGGGGAGCCGCAACGCCCGCAAACGGATTTTTGTTTGTCTATGTT
>NHTK01005596.1:0-10896 GCA_002938355.1 Panaeolus cyanescens | reverse complement strand
TCATCCCTACCCCCATCCCTCATCACATCACCCCCAATCCACCCACTATCCACAACCGTCAAATCATCTCTTCTCCTCATCAATTCAACAAGATCACCCAAGCCCCTCATACCTCGTTCACCCAACCCCGTCATACCTCGTTCACCCATCCACTCATCAACCGCTCCCCTCCTAACCCCCCTCCGCACCTCAGGAAACACATACCCCTCCATCGAACTCACACATTCTTTCAAAAAGCTATACATCACAACACCCCTCTGCTCTCCTCTCTCCCGTCGAGCGCGTGGTTGATGATGATGATGTCGCGCTCGATGTGGGACCGGCGACTGGGAGCCGTCCTCCCGCCTTGGTCGTCGAGTCCGGGCACGCGAAACTCCATCCCCATCACCTCGATTCCTCCCGCTAACTCTAACAATCATCACTCCCGTCCTCGAATCGACAGTAATCGAGCCTTCGTCTTCGCTATCTTCATCCTCGTCGCTGTCACTGTCTTCACTTTCACTTTCCTCGCTTTCCTCATCCTCGTGTCCTTCCACATTCTGACCTATTTCTTCGGGCTCATCATACAGCCCACTCGCATCCGCATCCAAACCCCTCAACAAACCCTCATACTCATCACCCAAAGCATCTGAAGTTTCATCAGACGCTCCAAATCCAACGCCAAACCAATATTCCATTCCTTGAGGTGCATATATGCGCGTCGAAGACATAGTTTGTGGCCGTGAAGATGAAGGAATAGCTCGTGCAGATGAGTGTGAAGATGAAGGATGGGGTTGAGGCGTAGATGACCCCGGTTGAGACGAAGATGAGGGATGTGTTGACCATTGCGACTGCGTCAAAGAGGGCTCAGAGGGTTGCGTCGATGATTGCGCTGTAGAGGGATCCCTACTCGAAGATTGTGTTGGAGAAGAATCGTCTTGATTCGAAGATCGCGCTGAAGACTCCGCTTGCCCCGAGGATTGGGCAGAAGAAGACCCATCCTGCATCGATGACTGCACAGCCGACGATTCAGGTCCAGATTGCGTCGAATCTGAAGCCGGCAACGTGCGCAATGATGGCATCTTGCGTTCCTCCGCCCTCTTCCTCATCGCCACACACCGTTCAGCGCCCTCTTTACACGGTACATATCGTATCCCAAGGGGATTACCACTAAAAAGGTTCAAAAATCAAAAGCGCGTTAGCAATAATCCATTATTAATCACTGTTCAAAGAAAAGAGATACGCTAAAAACATAAATTGCACGTACCAAACAGCACACCCAATCCCCTCTCTTATACATCCACATTTACTCTTCCCAATCTTCAAGCCCTGCATAACATCTTTGGATGCATCGAAATAAGCCGCGTCGAGGGGGACGACGGTACTACTGGCTGGCGTGAGCGCGCTCCATGTACCAAGACGCGCGCGTGGGGAGGCGTGGAGGTGGATGATGGAGCCGCATCCTGTTGTGGGTGGTGATGATGACGACGACGAGTTCAACGATGACGACGACGAATCCAACGAGGACGACGACGATGAAGACGATGAAGACGGATACAAAGGCAACACTGAAGGCTTGAAACTCTCCATCTCCCCGTTCATCCTCCTCTCAAAATACCTCTGCGTCGTTTTTGCTCCACACACCAATCTAAAACTCTTCTCCACAGGTATACCCATCCCAAATTCACGCTCAACGTCACGGTCATAGTCAGCATCGTGTGAATAAGGACCATAGCCATAGGCATCATCATTCGCACCCGCAAGCCTCCGTCTCCTTCTCCTCATCCCTCTATGCGATGCATAGGGATCTCCCAATCCATCATCCGACCCTCCATCACCAGCACCAGCACTCCTCTCCCCCCTCGCCTCCCACGTAACCCATCCCTCTCTCTCCACAACCACAAACCCGCCTCTCTCTCTCTCAGCGTCTCGCACCATCCTCGGCCTCCTCCGTCCCTGAGTTGACAACCCAGCTCTACGTGTCCCGCCTTCGCCTCTCCTTACTTCAACACCAACTCTTCCGCCAACACCTGCACCAGAACCAACAGCAACGCCATGTACAGGCGAATGGTCAAGCCTCATAGCCCCCCGTCTACGTAGTCGTGATGCCTCGCCTTGTCTGACGAGGTCATGGAGGATCATGGCGCCTTCAGAGACGTCAGAGTCGGAGTGTGCTTCAGCTGGTAAGGAGTTGACATTGGATGAGTTGACGGTGGATGAGTTGACGTTGGATAAGTTGGGTTGTGAGTTGGTGTTGGTGTTGCTGTTGCTGTTGGTGTTGGTGTCGCCGTAGATTTGAGGCATTGGTATACGTCAACGTCAATGTTGAAGTCGAGATGGGGAGTAGGTGGATAGATGAGATGAGATGAATAGAAAAGCAAGCTCTAGAATAGACTTTGTTTATGGTTATGCTTATGTTTGGAAGTTGTAGAAGCTATAGATGATCCGATTCAGAATACATCAGCGTGTGTGGGTGATGGCCTGTCCAATCCAGCAGTGTCAGTGTCGTGCGAGTCGTAAATTCTCCAGAAAGAAAAGAGCAAGTAAGTAGTAGAGAAGATATGTCGAGTATGAGATGATAGCACAAAATCAAGATGAGGTAGAATGGTAGATGCGCGTCTGGTCGTGGTCGTAGTCGTAGTCGTGAAAAGTTCAGAAAAAGAATGAGAGAGAAGAAGAGCAGTGCATGCAGACGGTGACAGACAGCATGTCATAATGTTGCACTGCATTATGTAATTGTGATTAATAAATTTTAAAATTAGATAATTAATTAAATATTTAAATGACTCGTGGGACGCGATCAAGATGTCATTTAACCCCTATTCGTATGCGGGCATGCACGTCGACGCTCACAATATTCGCCCTCGTTTCCATAATGTCCAGTAACATCAAATGTTCCTAAGTTTCTCAATTCGATAAAAGATATCTTTTAGTTGAACTCTTCGCACGGACGTTTTGATTACGCTGGAAGCCCGGAAAGCTCATCGATTCCGTACTTGGCTGGAAGCTGGAGGCCATCTCGCACATTCATAACACAGCTTCAGCAATGTTTAATTTAATGATTTCATAAAATTCAATAAATTGGAAAACGTGCTAATCAAGCACCCAGATAAATGTAGATATCCGTGATAAAGCAACACATAAACCAGTCTTGAGCATATATCATAAAAAAGAGTCTTGAGCATACAGCATAAAAAGAAATCAACGAATAAAAGGTACTAATACTCAGTAACCACCCTGCTCTCAGTATTATACAAA
Source organism: Panaeolus cyanescens (assembly GCA_002938355.1). Classification (NCBI taxonomy): domain Eukaryota; kingdom Fungi; phylum Basidiomycota; class Agaricomycetes; order Agaricales; genus Panaeolus; species Panaeolus cyanescens. The sequence goes on along the minus strand of NHTK01005596.1, from coordinate 7,659 downwards.
ATATTGGTAGCAGCTGCATGCTTCCTAACCAATTCATCCATATAATCCTTATTCTCGACAGCAGCCACATCAAGCGGGACTTTCACAAACCTCCACTCCAGCGTCCCAAATCCGTCAACACCCTCCCGCAACTCATACACCATCCATCTCCCCCTATGCGCCAGCGTATGCATAACATGTCTATCCACAAAACCCATCTGCAAACGCCCACCACCCCTCCTCGTAAAACTCCCCGCCTTCTCACAAACACCACCAAACCGACACTGTGCCTCATGACCCCCCCACGCAACGTCTTCATGATACTTGCAATTCACCAAGTGATGCCGAATTGCAGAGTTCCGAATTTCACTGCCGTCTTTTGGGAGGTGGACCCATAGCATCTTTTTGCATGGTTTACCATCGCTTCGAGGCCATTCACACCGGATGTATACGTTTCCTGCGAGAGGAAGCGGTTCATCTGGTTCTTGATCCGAGTCTTCGTCGTCTTCTACTCCTTGCTCGAGCTCTTTATCACCATTAGTTGACACCTGAGTCGTACTCGCACACATTTCTCGAGTGCTTTGTTCCGGTTGCACATCACGCTCATGCTCTTCGAGCGAATGTGCTACTTCCACTGGGCCATCTTGTGGTACCACTGCAGACTCTTCAACACTCCTAGGTTTGCGAACACTAACCAGAGGTTTCTTCACGGGTTTCTTAATCCGTCCATCACGTACCCGAATACCATGACCACCACTCCCACTCCCACTACCACCATCACCATCACCCTCACCAACACCTCTCTCAACCGCCAAATCTCTCGAGGCTGTAGTAAGCGACTTAGGAAGAGTACTCCTCCTCGCAGTCGCAAGCCGATTTTTGAGCCTCAGCGCAGTAGACGTAGGGACCATTACACCATACACATACTGCACCTCTTGAGCGCCCGTCGCGGGATTGATCATGAGGCATTCATAGAGCTGGGGTGGGGGTGGCATCGGTGCGTGGGGCGGCCACAGTACAGGGGCGTTGGAGATGGGTTCGTTTGTGTATACCGATGGAGAATTAATATTTCTCGAGTTGACTGACATATTACGGAATGGACCAGATAAGGATGTTAGTGTGGATGGTGAGGATGGGATACTAGATGCCGGCGTAGCTGTCTCAGGCTGGATGGCTGTGGGAGGGATCGAAGATGCCGAGAACGTTGTTGCTATAGATGAAGGAGAAGACGGAGGCTGAATCGTGCGATATGGCTGACTATGACTATGCGTAGTTGTCTGATCATGCTTTGAGGGCTCATAGTGTTGCGCTAATACCCGATATTGGACTTTCGAAGGCCGTCCGCTTTGTGGTCTCTCTTCAAGATGCTTGATAACAGGTGCATCTTCTTTGCCTTTAAGCTGAGGAATGGATGCGTCGTTCATTCTTTGTTGTATTTGTGATTGTAGGGTTAGTTGAGGGTACCTGTTTGTGGTATTGAATGCTGAGATGTGAAAAACTGGTGTTAAAGAATACGCTCAATCGAAGGAGGGTACAGGCTTTTATAACCACGCACCTTGAAATGCCAACCGCGGCCGTAACCATCATGGACAGGCGCTTGCTTGGTCCACATGCATTTTTTGTTGGCAGAGATCACGTAAGACACGTCAGCGCTAGCTGGGATACCGAGGCACAAAGGGCCTTCACTTGGCGCAGCTCCGCCGCTCTTTGGCTTGACGACGGTTCTATACTTGGTCAGAGCTCGAGTACCGGAATGTTTTATTTCAGGTAATGAAGGACATATTGCTCAATGAGACTACTAGCCTTAGCCTCCTGAGTGCGCATGCCAAGCTGAGGTATGTGAATCTTAGCTTTGACCTTGATCTGGAAGTGAAGCATGTGGATTGTGCTTAGCTTGATCTGGAAGTACTGGCCGAAAAATATAATATAACAAAAATAGACGCTCCAAAGAACACCTAAATAAGCGATGCAAAGGTATAAAATATCTCCTCCAGCGAGGATCAGCAGCAACACTTTTCACTCCCACCTCGGGGTCTTTGGATGACGCCGCCCGAACCGCAAGGCCCTCTACTTCTAGCAGGTGGAGATTGTGATATCTGTGACCAATGACGCATACTTACCAGCCGTCGTGAACCTTACATAGGCACATTATAAATTGTACACTAGATCTGTGCTGCAATGTTATCAAATATCTCGTCCATCGAAAATCAGCAGCGCCCGTTTTTTCACTCCTACCTCGGCGTATTCGGGCCACCTTGCTGGATGCGAGTTTAAGGCAGTAGACGTTGGGAGCAGTGGTGATCATGGACAGAGCGCAAGATCAGAGGACAAGTGATCAAATTTACAAAAATACATTTTCTTATTTCGATTTTGGCCTCAGCTCTTCGGAGAGTTTGCAGCTTTGTCTAGGGTATTTAGGTCAGAATCGAAATTTTTTGGTCTTGTTCGGGCGCTAACGAATGTTGCTTTAGGTTCTTAATCCCGATATGGGTAGAGACCGTAGAGTGACGATGCCAAGAGTCAGAACCGTATATTAAGCATATATTGGCTGCAACGATTATGGCCTCTCGACCACAGCACGCCCTACATAATTTTACTGACTCTTTCTCTGTGTCTCTGCTCCAACTCTTCCATTGTCGGATAACAACACACCCTCCTCCCCGAAGTACCTTTTATGTCTACTGGTTCCCTATAGTCTCCATTGCACCACCCTCCATCATCTTTTTTGCAACATTGAGGCATTTCGAGACTGATTTGTGCCTCACGTTGATTTCTGTTACAATACACCATGTAATGGTCCAGAGTTGGAACTGTTGGGATGATAATTTGCTCAAGCCCCGTGTGTTTCCTAAAATCATAATCGTTTAGAAAGAGAGTAATGCCGGGATATCTGCCAAGTTCAGGAGAGGGGATGTATGGTGAAAGGGCAAATTCCAGGGGACATTTGGTATTGGGTATGGTATCGCATTGAATTAATTTGGAGGGAGTAGTTGGTTCGCCTCGTACAGCCATAACACGGTTTCCAAATGGTAGCCAACCTCTCTGACGGAGTAGTTGTAGTAAGTGATATGCACGAATTGATGTTTGAACGGAATTTCGGTGCATAATTGGATAACATTCATACTGCCCCACGTTATCCAATTTTAAACCGAAAGTTCGCATCAAAATTATAAAGACACGTAGGGCACTGTGCAAAAGAGCCACATTACCTTGTGAAGTATATGCCAACGTGAGTGAAACTGTGGCAAAAAACATTTGTCCAGACTGAAGATCGAGTGCATAAGCCGAATCGAAGGTAGTGATGGTGTCATGGCAAAGTCACATAGGAATCGCTGGAACCGTACTGGTAAACTCATGAAACTGACAAATAGTGTGAGCAATGATAGTACTCGTATAGTATACCACTATTTCGACGCACCCCGGCTGTCCGAGAGCCCCAATAATAATCAACAACGACTCCTCTAAGAAGTCCCAAGATGGAATAGAAAAGAGAGAAAGGGTTTCTCTGAGGCAGAGTGCAGGACATGTATCGTCCTCACTACCAATATCCCATATCTGACGAAGATTATGATTATATCCTTAAAATGTTTAGCAGTGTAAGTTGACTTTTGAGAAAAACGGCTTACTAGCACCGTGAATTCCACCTGGCAATGAAATCCTGGAAAGTGGTCGATCACACAGGCAGAGCATAAATTGAGCAAATGCACGAGGACTCGAAAGATGACAGTCGAGGTCGGGCTTGATCAGAGTTGCAATATTCTGCAAGTAGCGGTGAAAGTTAAACGGACTTTTACCGTTGATGCGAGAGAAATCAGGGTCCTGTGAATGAGCAATTGTAAGTCATCTGCTAATTTATAATTAGCTTTATAGAAGCATACATTGGAATGTAGAACAATCGAGCGAAGTCCGTGAAATGTTGTCTGAAGCAGGACAATTAGGGGCATTTGCGTGAGGAAACGCATGATTGGATTGTGATAAGGCGAGCTGGAAAAGTCGCAAAATTGGATAACACATTGTTTGAAAATGTTGTATTCTGTGATATTTCCGTTCTGTGGTTTTGAGCGCATGCTAACAGGAACCCGTTCAAGAGCCTTGATGAATATTCTCAAGTACGAGTACTGCGCACCGGCGTATGTCTCTGGGATGGGAGAATTTAAAATGACGATGTCACGCATCAGTGGCAAATTGATCGCGCACCTTCTCTAAAGAGTTTCGATGCCTGAGTTGCAACGTCAAGTATTCGTTGTGGATGCTGTATGCACCACTGCTTGGACTGTTTTTCATCCTGCAAAAAAATTTGCAGGGAGGTATGATAGAACCGCAGGAATGAATGGCTTGTCGAGCCGCATGATGCCAGTGATTCTAGTTGCTCGATACAGTGATCAAATTCCGCGCTTGAAAGTTGCAGCACTGACAGTACTCGCATCAGAGGCAGATCCCTACGATGAATTCCCAAGCTATTGTAGATTAATACTTTGAGTGTTACTTCATGGTCAGAGGTGGCACCCAATACTTGATGGTAGAGGTTGTCCACAATTGTATTTGGGTTGTTTGGGTCGGTAGTGTCGTATGAGGTAGGTTGCATAATATACTCTAAGCGCTGATGGGGTAGATATCGCGGGGATGCGATGAACTTCATGGAAACGGCTGGAAATATGAATTGACCCGAGGACCATGTGACAATGTCTTTGACCACTTTGCATTTAGCGATGTCATCTTCAGTTGGTTTTGTTGTTAAGTGGCACTCTTCAGGCTCCAAGGGCCAACTTGGCGGGAGGTGATGCCGTAGAGGGTGGGTCTCTTGCAGTTTCAGGAAGCTCTGGGTGACGAAGAATTGAATATCTTCATGTGGTTTGTATGAAGAGTCTAGCGTTGTGCGACAAGTGACATTATCATGCGCATTTTGGCGGAACCAGCTCTTGAGATGGATTTCGGGACGACTAGCAACGAGGATCGCAAACGGAAGGATCTCGGCGTTGAGAGTGAGACGATACAGCATGTTCAGAATGCTTGTTTGTATGTTCTCTCGTCCCTCCTTTTCGTCGTCGCACTCATCCAAACCGTCCACAATAATGACATTGGCGAGGCTTGTGACATCAATACCTGAGGTTTGGCGAAGTCGGCGCAGTGGCTCGATGACGAGCACGTCAAGTTGGTGAGAAATGGATTGTCGAAAGATCGATGGGTCAAGTGCGATTTGTTGAGCAACCAAGGGGCGGATGCCTGGGATTGAGGAGACCATCTGGTACGCAAGGGTGGTGACAAATTGTGTGGCATTTCCCCGTCCGCCTTCGCCCCTTCGGAAGATGAACATCCCAAGAAGTCGATCCTTCAAGGACATGCGCTCAGCAATTGACCTGGCGGCCGCAGATTTGCCGGATCCCATCGGGCCATCCAGCCACATAATTGCACGGCGGTTGTTAAGTGGAGCGCTCAGCCAGGTGTCAAGACGATCAAGCAGAACTTTGCGAGTTCCTGGGTAGCATTTCAGCTCGTCGAACTGGTCTGATTTGTTTTCGTAGGCCTCTGTACAGGCGTGGTCCGAAAGGCGCAAAATATCTGTGCGATAAGGTCAGAGTTAGCATAACAGCCGTACTGGAAGCAATATCATACCTCCTTGTGGGACAGGAGTAGAGTTATTATGAATGTTAGTTACATTCTGAGTCAAATGACTGACAATCATTCTCGTAGGAGGAGGACGTTGCATGGGATGTGGGGATGGAGGGCATTCACGAGTTGGTTCGAGAGCGCTAGCGTTGCTATCAGAAGTTGCCATTGTGTTGGTGGTGGTGGTGGTGGTGGTGGTGATAGTCCTCGTGGTGTGAATAAATTGTTAAATCACCAACGGCACACAGCTTGACACACAGCCTCGCTCAATTTAAGTCATAATTATAACGCAGTTCAATTGAATGTGACTGTCCGCACTGGTACATGTTTGTTATACGGCATAAAATTAGTTTCGCAGTTGACCAAACTTCCACCATTTTCGGAGTCCAACCTCAAGATAACAATACATATATCAAGAAGCGCCATCCATGCACCCCGGTTTCCGTCCAAAGTCCGACAATCCAAAACCTAATATGAGCGCACTGCTCTGAACCACAATCCAGATAAACCTCATCAGAAACACGTTCCGAAACCTTTGATTCATCGCCTTCCATCCAAACAATACTGCCAAGTTACTTTCATTCAGGTGGTGGGTCGGCTTCTTGGATGGGTTTGTGGACGCGATGGTAATTGTGGCGGCGTGCATTGGGTTTTGGGTTTCGGAGTGCCATGTCGAGGCTGAGGACCTCGCGGTTGCATTCCCATTTCCATCCCTCAACGAAAGCACACAAGGTGCATTACTCCCAGCAGAAGGCGGCGCAGAAGGGAATCCATGAAAGACACGGAAACAGCCATCGCATTCATCACGATACAAAAATTGACATGGTTTTCGCGGCCATTTGAGAAGACGACATGTGATCGGCCTAATCTCCCCATCACTGCTCTGATTCGTCTTCTTTCTTCACTACCGCCATCACAACGTGCACGCAAAACCCACAACCCGAATACCGTGAACCATCCCGATAATCATCCCGACGTTGGGATGGAACGTTGGGGTGAAGGTCGAAACGACGCACTACTAATGTGGAAAAACTGGATGAATTGAAGACAAGAATGAGGAATAGAGGGGCGGGTAGGGATGATAATCGTTTGGAAATGCGTAAGAATCAAACATGGAAAAAATATATCAAGGTATTCAAAGGACATAACCAAGACTGAGGACAAGGACGTTGATGTCAAACCCAACAACCAACTTTAGAAGACTTCCGATAAATCAATGAAAATGAAGGAAGCGTAAAGATACATTAAAGAGGGTGAAAGTAAAGTGAAGAGCAAGCATAAAGTGATGGATACCCGTCTGCGTCGATTTTGTGCGGGCAGGAGTGGGGGAGGCGGGTGTGGCGATGATGTCGGTGATGAGGTGGGAGAGGTCTGGTTGAAGATGGAATTGGGGCCGGTAAGGGAGTGTATCTGAGAGCGTCGTGCACTTTGAATCGGTAAAAAGGGAGGTTAGCTAGTGTATCGTTATCATGGGATTAAAAACGAAACGGAGGACATTATGAATAACGAATGAGAAACAATTAGGGAAGAATAAGAAAAACGGCGAGCAAAATATTTCAAGATTTAGAAATAAAAAGACGCAATGACGATGGAGTCAAAGCCGACCATCAACGCCCAACGACTGAGGAACCATCTTTGCCCCATCCACTGCCTCTGGGTATCGCAGCCAAACCACCCTTCCCTATCCCGACTTGCCCTCCTGGCAGGAACGGGAGGTCTTCGTCCTCAGTACTCCCGTTTACCACAGCTCCTTCACTACTCGCCACCCCCATCTCCTCACAACGGCATCATTGCCAACAGAAACACCTTCTCCTGCACCACCACCCCAAACGCACGCGACTTCCACGCCGCAACTCCTCCAACCCCATCCCCACCCCAGGCCTCGACAAACAATTCTTTCCTACAACCCTCACACATTGGCATCAACAGCTCACTGCGTGGTCATTCATGAACAAATCCCTTCATCGTGGATTGATGCTCGGGTAGATCTTTGAGATGGATTTGACGAGATGGTTGTGGTGATTGCGGCATCGTGGTTGAGGTACAGGTCTGGAGTTGCAGTTAGAGGATGGG
>NHTK01005595.1:0-10891 GCA_002938355.1 Panaeolus cyanescens | reverse complement strand
GGTCGTTGAGGATGGTGAGGTCGTTGAGGATGGTGAGGTCGTTGAAGGCATGAGTGGTGTTGCGGAGGATGGTGAGGCTGTTGAGGGAGGGGTTGTTTCGATTTCTGGAAAGCAGAGACGAAGGATACGCTACAGACAAAAGCTCAAGGCAAAGAAATTCGAGCTACAGCGCCATCTACCAGACCTCAGCACCGTTATGAAGCACGTGGGGGGTGCTACCCCCATCACCATAGACGTGGATGTCCCCAATCTTCCGTTTTCACGTTGCGGATTTCAGGCCACCAACAAGCCAAAAAAAGAGCACTCTAGAATCTTGGATCTGGATAGCCTCTTGAAAGATGGGGGATATCACCTTGTGAAGCATGTTCCTAAGTAAGTTTGCTCGCTCCTTCATGCACCATTTCATACTCATAATACAACTCAGGGTCTCTCAGCCCATCGTGGATTGCGACACTGGGAAGGTGGTTGGAGTTGTTGTTGGCATCATGGATGACCCGTCCTATCTGGATAGCGCAACACAGGCATACCGTGCTCTCGAGGAAGCACGCAATGAAATCTCGTTCTCAGCAAAGGAATCAGTACACCGACGAGGAGAATTTTTCGCGATCAGTTATGGCGTATCTTATGGACAGGGATCCCGAGAGCCTCATTGGCTGAAATGCAGCCATGAGGCTGTTTTCAAAAGGCTCTTGAAGAACCAGCACATCATCCGCCTGGGTACTTTCGCAAACAGTGAGTTTCATTACAGTTGTACATCTAATTCTTAATGTGACTGACTACTACTTTAGCTGCTTTTGCAACTTGGGCCCCTCGCGTTTACAGCTACTATGAATCCATGGTCAACAAGCTGACCATCGCCATGCCGCACCTGAAATGGACGTTCTGGCGCAGCGTGTTCTCTTGCATCACATTCAACTTCGGACCCATCGTGTGTTGTATTCCCCACCGCGATTTTCTCAACCTCCCATTTGGCTGGTGCGCTATCATTGCTCTGGGGTTGTTTGATCACACGTTGGGGGGCCACCTGGTTCTCCATGATCTTAAACTTGTCGTCGAATTCCCTCACGGCAGTCTCATTCTCATACCTTCTGCATTATTCACTCACGGCAACACCCCTATCGGCCCAGGTGAACGTCGCATGTCATTCACCCAGTTTTCAGCGGGGGGACTGTTTCGATTTGTTGATAACGGGTTTATGTGTGAGGGTGACTTGGAGAAGGCGGATCCTGACAGATTTGCTCATCAAATGGCAGCAAAAGCAAACAGAAAGGACTTTGGCCTCAGTCTATGGAGCACGGTCGCCGAATTACTTGCCGGCACTGGTCTTTAGTTCCCCATTCTCTGCCTTGGACTTTTTTTTTGTACTCTGAATCTTTTGGACATTTTTTTTGTACTCTTAATCTTGGTCAACAAAGTCCATTGGTAATCATGCTATATCGTTAATACGTATACCAGATATGTGCTGTTTCTATGCATCTATAATATGATCTACCTGTCTAAAATTTACGATATGGCGTTTTGGTGCAAAATGTTTGTCAACGTGCTGGCCCTGTGCCCAAATAGGCAAGTCAACCTTCCTTACAACCGCCCCACTGCACTTCTTGCCCACCTAATTCTATCCTCCTGTTCTTTACGCTGAGCTCTTTTGCGCTCCATCTGCAGATCAACCAAATACCGAAGGAAATAAAAATCGAAGTGTCGCAAATATGGATTCAAGTAAAACATGCCTGCCTCTTCAAGAACATGTTCTGGTGTCCATTGCAGATCCAGTGCACTTGATCGACCAAAGACTGGAATGAGGTGGCAAGTCCGGACAATATTTGCCAGAGGTATGACTTCAGAATGTTGAACGCCACTACGCGATGAGAGAGCTAACGTATAAAAACCCGTACTGCTGGTTTCAGGTGGATCGCGAAACGGACGGTACCAGTGAACAAACGCCAATGGTTGCTTGACTCCAAATTCCGGAGGAAGCTTGAAAATGACACGTACTTGTGCGGCTTTCAAACCTGTGGTATAATTCAGGTAAGTGTTATGTATTAATTAGCCATTTCTGCAATGCGTGTTCATACCTTGTAGAGGCCCATCAACTTGAGATCCACGCACACCAGCATAGGCAAGAACTGTGCTATAGCGAGCAGGGGCCCCTTTCTTAATTCCAGCAGTAGTAAACTGTGGCTGCTGCGCGGGACTGGCATATATGGCATCATGTATGGGTGTCTGTGATACCTCAGGAATCGGAGGCAGAGTGAAGATTGCCCTCTTGTATAGATCAAACGTGGTTGAGATGGTTAGAAGTCGCATTGCTGAAGGCGAGTAATGCTCCAGGAACTCCTCTGTATAGTGCAAAAAGTCGGCTACACCATGATCGCGTATGATTGCTTCTGCTGATACGTTTCTTCTTGCAGGTGTACAGGCCATTTTCACCACCAACAAATCTTCCCTCAACTCCTCAATCTCCTCATCATCCCCCTTTTCTTGTTCAGGAAGGTCGTCATCAACACGGTTCCCTGGATCCAAGTCCATCCCTGAATTGCTGACGTCCAATCCATGTGCAGTAGCAGGTACTCGCCATTTCAGATACTGAAAGAAGCGGGATGACGACTCACGCCGGGTAAGATGACAGGCCATTTGTTTCGTATACTCCTTCTTATTGCTTGCGTTATACCCAGCCTTTGCATAGTCGATATGAAGACGCTCGGGTCCTTCGGTGTTGTAGCCATCTGCGGTTCCAAAAAGATGAATGGAGTCAAGGTAGTGCTTTGTGCTGTGTAATTTGTTGATGTTGAAGTGCTGACGGATATCCAGGCGCTTGAAAATGTCTTTGTGGTCATGAAAACGCCTCCACGCATTGTCCAGCATTGCCAGGGAGTCTGTTGTGTGCACCTCAAAGTGGGCATAGTACGTGAAGTCCAACACTCCCCGAACGGCCTGTACCACATCGGGATCAGTTGCATCTGCAATGACTCCAAGAAACACCTTCTCCATGTTTTTGTATTCCGTGCCCGTCCATTGCGATATAAGAGAGATGCCCCTTTTAAAATGTCGCAGTGTAGGATGCAGAGACATCGACTGAAAGCGTGCGTCTATTTCGTTTTCTTCTCTGGCTATTGCCCTGGTTGCCCAGTTAACGACATGGTCTTTGAACAGGCCCTTGTGAAGCTGATGAAGGATGTCTGGGGTAATTGAGGTGTAGATATTGCAGTGAGGAAGGTCCTTCCAGAAAGGAAGAACAAGCCGGAGATTCTGCGACTTGAAAGCAGTAAGTCGTTGTCCTCGTATTTGTCGTTGGATTAGGTTGAGCGTTTTTTTAGGTTCTCGTAATGCAGCATGTTGGCGATGATTGCCTCGACACTCTGGAAGAACGGTGCATTTGGGGCAGGAGTTTTCCCGGCAGCACACGACGAGGCACTGCTCAGGATAATCTGCGATATAGGCAGCCAGAATTGGGAAGATCTTTCTCACATACCCATCAGCGCAGACAACAGAGACCCCGGTGTGCCCTGCTTCTACAAGTGGTTTGAGAATGATCCGCATGCAGTTGTGGAATAGCTGATGTAGCTCGCGGGACCGTTGTTTTTTGGAGAAACATTCTAACTTGGTTACAGGTATGTAGCCAAGCAGCACAGTTGCCTGTGAACTGGGTTTTCGTCGGACATCCTTATCAATATTTCCAAGGGTGAGATACACAGGCCAGGCTTGTTTGTCGCCACTCAGTCGTGATAGATTTGTTTTATCGGACGCAAGAATAACTGGTGCTACGGTTGCTCCTGCTGGTAATTCTCCCTTCATAGTAACATTGAGAACAACTAATAAAAGTTTAACTTTAATTTAGACACACCTGAACATTCCACCACCAGTCAGCCGTCCACATTTCAGAATACTCGCGATTTTTAAGGTCGGCATCGAGATAAATCTTTTTTGGCGCATAGTGCTGATGATCTTTGAACGCAGGGTTCCCCATGAGTTCTCGCACGCAGTCCACAGGGTCTCTATGCCAGATCTCAAGGTCTTCATGTCTGCATACGCCATGGCGATCTTTTCGGTCACCGCGAATACGGATAGGTGTACAAGTCCAGCCTGGGCCTTCTGGTAATGCATCTATACGTTTGAAGAGTGCACGACTGTTGTGGAAGGAGGGATTGGAACCTTGACGAATCTATAACATGTGAGTGGGCTTATGATGTATCTCTGCAAATATGATACTCTACTTACTGCCCTTAACCGTAGGAGTTCATCAGTCTTCTTTTGACTTATCCCTGAGGATATAATCCACCACGCGAGCTCCCACTCCTCTTGGCTTTCAAACGGAAACCATGGTGAGTCACTGTATTGTTCTTGAAGCCTTCTATAACGCTCAAAGGCGCAACGTCCTTTTGCATAAGCGGTCCCTGCCTCTCCAGGCCACTCTTGCACCCAACGGTACTTGTTTTCAGGTATCCATTGTCTGTAGGCCGTATCAAAACCAGACAGGTTTGCCTGATTTGATGATGAAGTGCGCCCTAAATGCTGCGTGTCATCAATCATGTGAACATCACTGATGTCCTGTGCATTGGGCAAAGGAGGAAAGTCGGTTGGAGTGTCAACGTCCATGTCATTCTTCAAATCTGCAGCAGCTGCAGTGTTGTGAGCAGTGTCCTCAAGCATTTTACGGCGGCATGATTCAGACTGATTGATGTGGCTATTTAGTCCCTGCACAGTCTTTGGTTTTGTAGAGCCACAGTAGACACACATATACATGATAGCAGCAAATAATGGCAATAAAATAAGTTTATTTGCTCCGCACTCAGACTTGCGTTACAAAGGGGTCATGGTTGAAGCGAGTTGAAGCCTTTAAGGTTGAATGATAGATACGCTGAGTCATCAGCTGACAAATCCACTCTTTTTTTACAATCAAGCACTTTGTGCTTTTACCCGCCTCGCTCATCTCTGTCTATCTGGTCCCTCCGTGCTTACCCGTTCTTACTATGGCTGCAAAAAAGCGAATGGTGATCAATGATTCCAGTGGTGAGGAGGAGGAAACTGAAGAGATAGATCGCACTACAATGAGGACTCGGAATCGCAAGAAGCAGAAAAATGGTAGGTGTTTATATATGTGATTACTTACTCTTTGACCACCTATTTCTTCTTCAAGATCGCAGTGCTGCTTCTTTGCAGGAAGAAAACGAAAGGCTGCTCAAGCAGCTTCAGAAGTTGCAGTCGCAGGCCAAGAAGGTCGCACATGAAACAACTAGCTCCGTTGAAGAGGATGAATATGAGAGCGAGGAGGAAGATGATAACGGCGATTTAACTAGCTCAGTGAGTGCTTTTCCGACGAATAACCATTTATTTATTTTGACAACATGACATAGATGCAGATTCTTCCTGCCATTCAGGCTGATCCCAAAGGAGCGGACTTGTCAAACATCAAACGTGTCTCCGCAGCTGCAGCTCGCAAGCCAGCAAAAACATCTTCAAGGGCCTTTAAAACCGTTGTGCGTGACAACGAGCAGTCAGATTCCGAGCAGCACGATGGTGCATCTATTGACACCCCTGCTCACACCGTTCCTCGCTCAAGCAGCCCGACTACGGATACCAACTCTTCTCATCGATCATCGTCTATTCCTCCCAATACCCTTACTGACACCCACAAAGAAAATATGCGTCCACCTGGTGCCATCAACAGTATTCCAGGAGGCCTAGCATCGACCTCTAACATACCTGCAATTCGAGACGGCATCAAACACGACCCAAAAAAGCCAAAGGCATCGGATTTTGAAGACACTGTTCAAGCTCTAATTCTCCGAGCATCTTTTGAGTACGAGGCATTTATCTCAACTACTGACGCGTTTCCCAGCCTTCAATTGCGACATCAATGGGCTGCAAAATGCTGGAATCATGCTCTTAAAGACACAGGGCAGGACTATCAACTAACGGATGTAATTGGAAGACTGGTGAGTAACATGTAACTCATTGTTTATTAAGGGAGTCTGAAAATAGTCAACAGATCCGTCAACGTAGCTCCCGAATCCGAGGCCAAGCTGTTACTACGATTCGGAGCATTGTCGACTCCAGCTATGGGTTTAAAAAGAAGACGGACCCCAAGACCGTTGCGAACAACATTGAAACCTACCAGAAGTTCCGTGGCGTATTCCATTACAAGGTATCCAATAATCTTTCTCATTTTTTAATGCATATATTTATGTACTGCTTCAGAAACCCGAGGAGAGACTAGGTTTTGCGGAGGGGAAGATCATTCAGGAGTGCATCCAGGCGGTCTGGTTCGACAATAAGAACTCCCATGGCATTGTTTTTAAGAACATGTTCAATCCAATTAGTTTGGGTACACTTTCTTTGGTTTTTACGGCAGTGAGTTTTTTTTTTTTTATCTAACTTGAAGTTTGCTATTAGCTAATATGATATATACTAGATTGATCACTGTCTCGAAGAATGGTCTACCGGACGACATCTCAAGACGGGGTTTGAAGAGCGCACGGTTTCGTCGAAACACCAGGTTTTTCGAGCTGATTTGGTGCAGTGGAGTAACCAGAACGAGTCCGTCGTCAAAGCTATCCGCGAAAAATTTTTCAAGCGAATCTGGTGTGTGACAGACTATCATCTAATAGGATTATCACTTACCCCTTATTCACCCCTTTAGTCGAGACGCTGGCATAAGCATTGAGCCCACCATCAAGCCTACGTTGACTGGAGATTCGTTGGTCCAGGTCCGGAACGAGCTCGCAGGGAGAACAGGAGAAACCGATAGCGAGGCTGAAGAGTAGTAGTAGCCATGTATTACATCGGTCAGAAATGGCCAAATGAATATCATCATTGCTATTTATTGTTATGATTACCCTGATTACCACGAAGTATTGCATCTCTGGAATTCTCAGGTACTGTATATAGGCGTGATAGGCGGGGTAGCTGTGACAGTCAGTAGGTCCAGTAACGTGTCATAGGCCTAGTAGGTCTAGTAGAGCCACGTTTCAGTATGATTGATAGTGCTCGGTACATCCAGGGGGTGTCTACATAGAGCTACGATAAGCCACCGTAGACTACGGCATGACTACCAACACCACCATAGCGGGGACCACTCTACAGGACTACCAAACCTACTGCACCGCGGTAGGCCTACGTACACAGGATATTTCTTCCTGATGCGTGTATCTTACAATAGACTGAATTCGCCCCATACATGGTCAATGCGCTCGATGGAAACGTCACCAGTGAATTCAAGATGTCCAGCTCCCATGATGTGAGTGGTTCTGTAGTTCCCCCACTCAAGTATAAGGGTGTAGATGGCTGTCAGGAACTAAGATGCGCACCCGAATCAACACCCTTAGCGAGGTACTTATGACACCTTGACATGAGGACTTTGTGCGTTCTGTCACTTGTTTTGATGTCATCAATTGTTCGAGGAGTTCCCAGCGAGATTCACGTTTGACGACGGTACCAACACCAGCTGGTTGAAAGCATTTGGGTTAGATCAACGTTGTGCTAGTGGTCGTGATTGTGAATGAATGGCGTTCGAGACATTATCAAGCCACCAGCCTCTCAGTTACCCTTTCTGCATAATTCGGATGCTTCTTATGAATAATGACCTGCAGCTCAGGGCGTTGACTCAAAATTACAGCCCTGTCGACACGTTGAAGGGATTGTGGGGCTTTTCACCAAAGAGTATAAATACCACCTGGGACAACACTCAAACCATCCTGTCAAGCCCAGCCAGGCCGCATACTGAATATATATAACCGATCGCCTTTCACAGACAAGAAATCAGCGTCAGTCAATCTCAATACACATAATCCATCGCTTCTCATAGATATGCAATTATCCGAATTAATGTCAGTCAATGTCGGCTTTCAAGTGTTGCGTGTGTCGACTAATGTTTCTTTCAAACAGTTTACTCAGCCCAAAAGCGGCACATTTTATAGCATATCCCGATACAATCGACTTCAATGGTGAAGAGATCACGGTCCTTGAACCGCACACTGATATTGGGGTTGGCAATCGACGCGGGTATCCCTATTACTGCGACGGCATCAAGCGCCATGTATTTACGTGGTGGAAAATTATTCATTACCCACAAACTGATTTCGACATCGTGCCGTCAAACATGATACTCGAAAGCGTCCACAGGGGTTTTAGTAGGAACGTGGAACGGTGAGTGACATATTATTTTCGAGAAATTGTTATGCTGTGAATGCTGATAAACAAGCGATTGGTACTCTAAGAGATCGTCCAGGAATGAATTGTGAAATGCATTACGACGGCAAAACAACTATCTATTTCATCATAAACGAGCATTCTAAACGGGACATTAAGAAGTTTCTGCGAAAGAAGGACGAGATATTGGGGGACTTTATCACGGCGCTGCCATGCAATGAAAGTTGGCATTAGGACTTTATTTGGGATCAAAGATGGCACGATTATGCTCTCACTCCCGAACACGACATTGGGACATTCACCGTTTTTTCAAGACTGCGTCTTCGGCGTAGAATAATTGAGGATCACAAGAAATTCAAACACAATCATGGAGCCGCAAATGCGGAACCAGGGGGTATGGTAGAGTGAACAACAATGCATTCGAGGAGGACATAGTACATCATGATGTGCACGAAGTAGCGCTGATGATCCACACGAGGTGAGAGCCGAGAAGACTTGAAGCCATCCGCCGAATTTATGACAGACGTGTCAAGAAAAAGCAATGGTAAAAGCCAAGTTCTGCAAGGATGACAGATAACCCAGTGAGATAACGAGCGCATCGATGAAAGGGAGAAATTGGCCGTTCAATAATCAGGAATTGAAGAAGTGGAGAGTAGATTTAGTGAATCACACGAATTCACAAAAATCAGAGGACGAAATGCGTAACATTTTGAGTTCCAGAGGCTCAGAGAGTCGGAAAGAGACCAAGAATTGCAGGTAAACATGACTAACTCGAGATCAGACCCCGAGAGGAGTGTTACATGTGTGGGGCCTCGCTCGTCATGAAATAGATCCCAGGCCGATACATCGAACCCACAGGGGACAAATGGCAAGACCAAATTATTAGGATAAAAGTCCACAAAAAACGAATGAACAAGGCGATGGTTGAGATCAAAGAGCGCAATAAATGGACTCCGCAATTGGAAGATGACAATGATGGATTGAGGATTGAAGGTTGACGAGCAACATTGATGAAAGAAAGGGCGAAAAAAAAGACACGGAGGTTCAGAAAGCAACCCAGAGAGCGACTATCATCGCTATCCCATATACCAAATAAACCACATCCACCCATGGCGAGCCGAGAAGCTCCCATAATGCGAGACAAGATTGGGTGCCTCTGTGCCTCGCTTGTTGCGACGCGCTTCAAACAGACCCTTCATAGGTGCAAAAAGAGGGAAATGGGTCCAAAACGTTGAATGCCAATGGCTGTCGCACGCAACCCAGTCTTCCATCCATAAGAGTACCACATTATGGCGACTCCACGTTGACATCGATGATGCCCAGATGCCTGATCAGGCTACTAGCCAGTCATTCCCAGTACGTGGCTTGTCTTTTGGTAATGTCAAGCTCGCCAGACCATTAGTGTATCAAGGGTAAGCAGAAGAAAGCAGGAACGAGGCGGGGAGGAGGAGGAGGCTGGAGGAGGAGGAGAAGGGGTTCAGGCGGAGTTGGTCCGTGCGCAGTTGCTTTGTCATCTGTCTCACGGTTCTGGACATGGCAACCCTGAATCATTGAATGCGCACCGCCATGTCAAGCCATCGTCCCATTTGACCCAATTCCAATTCTCACCAACACGCAAATTGCTGCTCACAGACATGAAACACAGTTCAGTCAATTCCAAATGTTGCGTGTGTTAGACTAACACTTTCCTCAAACAGTTTAACGGCAATTGAAAAACAGTTTATCGGATATCCGAACTCATTTGAATTTGACGGGGGAGGCACGGTTTATGAACCGTATACTGATATAGGTGTAGGCAATCGACTCGGATTCCCCTATTACTGCGCAGGTATCAAGCTTCCTATATACAGGTGGTGGCAAATCATTATGTACCCCGAAATCGAGGTTGATGTGCTGCCGTCAGGCATGCTCCTCGAAACTGTTGTTAGGGCCTTCTATAAGAACGTGGAAGGGTGAGTTGTTTCTACACATATGCTTCGTGTTGAGTCCAAGGTATACTGCCTTGCAATGATTTGACTTTGAAGTGGTCCCCCAGCGATGAATTGCCACACACATTGCGATGGCGTGTCGATCTATTTTGTCATAAGCGACCATGGTACACGGGATATTAACAGGTTTTTGCAGAACAAGGACGAGATATTAGCGGGACTTATCAAGGCGTTGCAATGCAATTAAAAGAGCGCGCAGATTCTCCGGGATAATTACAAGTGGCACAAAATGGTTTAGACTTGCCATCGAGTGTTGAACGTTGAGCTTCGCACCCTTAGATAGATCTTCATGTCAGAATCAGCATCGATCTCGATTTCAAGTTTCGTTCGGCATATTCTGTATAGCGTAGCATCGAGGAATACCAATGGTGAGATTCTGTGGGTCCGAAACGATGACGAAAAAGATGGTGATGACAGCCAATAAGGTACGAAGGATGAAATCATCCTCTCGGGGAAGGGGAAGAGGAGAACGTGAGGGGGTGGGCCGTGCAATGCCGCTTTGTCAGCATTCTCACCGTTCTGGGGATGGCAACCCTGAACGTTGAACATTGAGGCGCACAGACCATCTCCAGCCATCCCATTTGTCCCAATTAATATTCTGATTCTCAACAACACTCTAATTCCTCCTCACAGACATGCCACAGAAGTTAGTCAATTTCCATCTTTGCGTGTGGTGTATTAACATTTCGATTTGTCGCAAATAGCTTGACGCGACACTGTGAACCCAAAACGGCCAGGAAGTGTGACCTACAGAAATA
>NHTK01005594.1:0-10862 GCA_002938355.1 Panaeolus cyanescens | reverse complement strand
CTAGCGGATTGAAAGCGGATTGATGAGCGGATTACTTTTCCACCACGCTCAGCGGAGAGCTTTTTTGCCGCAGTGAATGCGAAAAGGGCGGTGTCATCCAATGCGAAAAGGGCGGTGTCATAAAAGCTCCTCGTGATCATCATGATAGTACGAGCAGCTGAGCGGATAACATGAATGAGCAGCGATATATTCGAGTTCATTCATGATCAAATGCTAGAGTCTAGTGGTCAAAAACACCAGTAATCCTTCCGCTTCTGTGCGATGCACGTTAAAGTTTTTTCATCCCGACCAGAAACGTTGCAGTTGTGACATTCAAGTTTCTATTAGTATCATTTAAATTATTTAATTCAGGTCAAATTGCATTATTTGCGTCGCTCGGCTATCCATCCCTCTTCCTATCGAATGCGGGCCTAACCAAGCCACCAAGCCACCAAGCCCTATATTCTCTGGTGTGAAAGGTAATACATGGCAGTTTCCGTCAGAGTAAACGCTGCCTTTCCTGCTGCACTCATCGGCAATGACATATTTTTTACCATTAGCTCCTCCTGGAGTTGAAGCCTAAGCTGACGCGGAAGCGCGTTCTTTAAAAGGTCGAGAATTATCCTTTCGGAACTTTTTTTTGTCGTTTCGTCGTCAGTGGCGTCATACCGCGAGACAATAGCACCGTCTTCTCGGTTGAGGAATGCTGCCCAGGCTGATGCCTTCAGCTCATCCTCTCTTTCGACGAACTTGTGACGCTGGGAAGGGTGTATGTCGTTCCACATTGTCGTGATGAGGGCGAGTCTATCGTATCCCTTGGCTCCATAAAGGCTTTTGAAGATGTTCAGGGAAGCGTTTGCGCCGGCGTCAAAACGGATATCCGTGATTCGGTGAAGATAAACGATACCGTCAATGGCCTGTTGTCTCGTATATCTGAATCATAAATGTGGAATATAAAGGTCACACTTTTAAATTTTAATGGGCAGGTTAAAGTGAAAACTTACGCGTCCTTTAGGTATCTTGCAACACATTTCAAAACCTCCGAGTTGGGGCGTTCGCCGGGATCGTCGAAGCCCGGTGTATCAACCAGCACAAGTCTTCCTCCTGTCTTCGAACCTTCAAACTCGACGCTCGTTATTGTGACGTCTTTTGTCCCAGCATCGAGTCCATGGTGTCCAACATCCTGTCTCGGGTATGTATCCGCAAAGTAATTGACGAACTATTGTGGGCATGCCGCGTTTTCGATCAAATCATACCCGGATAACGATTTACCAAACAGGGACTTACCGTCGTCTTACCGACACCTGTAGGACCCATTACCCTGAGTAATGAAAACGGGGTATAATCAGCCAACATGTTATGATTGTGGGTGCATCGATAAGAGGCAAAGGACCTACACGATAACGATGTCGCGGTTGTTGGGTTTGAGTGAGTCTTTAGAATCATACGGATTTGTTGGTGTAGTAGGAGTTGGCTTCGTTGTTTCGATAGCTGTGGGTTTTGGGGAAGTGTTTGATTCTGCTGCTTCAGAGACCGCACTGATTCTACCATAGTCGTATTGAATGAACGGAGTTGAGACAAGGGCGGCGCAGATATGTACCCAGCTTGGACTCCTTCTGTTTTCTTCCCCGCTAAGCCTGAGTTGGGCAGCAGATCTCCCGGCGCAGGCGTGGCCTGTGACTGAGAATCCACATTTTGTGGTTTTTTTGACTTGAACACCTTTTTAAAGGCCAACCCCAGCCATGCAAAGGTATACCACTTCTTTTTAGCCTGCATAAAGTCGACGGAACATCGACACAAACCGTTGATGTTAGACTCGGTGATATGGCAAGACACAACGTTGTGAAGCCAGATTCCCTCACCTGTTTCGAGTCCGACATACCACAATTCACTGCCGAGCGAAATGGAATAGATTTAGAGAGAACGTCAGAGCAAAGTCAGAGCTGGAGGGCGCTCTTATAGTTTATAGACTAACGTGAGGGGGGTTGTGAAGCAACAACTGTGCGACTGCCTGCCCATCTAGGCGTGTTGCTTCAATTGCAACTTAAACATGAACAGGGAATCTCCGAATAATAAGAAGCTCATTACATCGTGGAAGAAAACACACCCGTAAGTTAAATTAAGAACATTGCTTCTGTCATTGATTGTGGTGGAAGCCTCGTGGATCCCCTTGAGGACGATTGATAACACACATCCTGATCGATCAAGGCGTGGAAGCGCCCGTGGTCATATAGTCGACCAGAATGTTCTCCTGACCTCTGCGAGTCATGCATGCGTATGCCCCTGGTTCGAGACAAATATATAGAGGATATGTGGGGGTCAACAATGGCTGGGGCAACGCTCGCAACGGTGCCATTGTGGCACAGGCAACGGTGACGACCTGCATATCCGTTTTTGCAACGCATTGTCCTTTTCAACAATGACTTTGCCCGGACCTGTCCGGTTATCTTATCGTGCGCGCGCACAGCGTCTATCGGCTTCCTTATTAGGGCCAATGCCCCTGTTTTTCGACTTAACCTGAGTTTTGCTTGAGCCCTCTCGAGCTCCAGTTTCACGCTTCATATAAATGTTACAAATTATGTCGCTTTTTGTCATTTACTCTCAACCATAAACTTGCCATCTCTTACTTTTCGAATACACCGTGAGACCAGCTGCTAATTTCTAAACATAGATTGTAGGCCAGGGCATTACCCTGGCCCATACGAGGCCCCTTTTTTTCACTTAGTAATTATAAATTAGCAAACGACATTTATTCATAAGTTTCTGGACAACATTTTGATGCAGAAGGCCTTTCACAAGATTTTACCAGGCGCTATCTAATTTGTATATGCAACTAATTTGATCGAATCTGCTATGAACCGCAATCGCTAAACATACAGGAGTAAGCATTGACATGTCCAAGGCAGGTATAGTGTTAGAATCATACCTTAGGCAGCTGAGGCTCACTTGATAAGATAAGAGATCCTGTGATTAAAGCTATGGGCTCGGAATTTTGGCCATATGAACCAGCTTCGTCTTCTAAGCACCGATCTATGTTGCGCATATATTGAATTGGATCAGTATCTTCGGGTACAGTAGAGCCAGACGCCTATTCCAATTATATATAAGCTGTTGAATAAGTGATGGAAGTTGATGACGATATACTCACAGTCTCAACCTTACAGCCTATGACCATAAAATCATCCAAAGCAAGTGGAAGGCTGGGGTTTGCGGGGACCAAAGGTTGCGCATCAACAACTTTGGATACAGAGCATGCAAGAGCTCTTAGAACATTCATTTGAAACTGGAAGGAATCGCTCGTTATTTTGCATTCCGGCAAAGGTTGAGATATATTAAAGTGCCACGCATCCTAATAGAAGGTCAACAAAGCATCAAAGTTGAGAGGGCCAAGCTTGACAAACCGGAGGGTTAAAGGGTGATGCATCATTTCGCAAAACCGTATAAGGTATTTTGTCGACAGGGCGGATCTTGCCAAATATCTGCAATTTGAGATCTTTGCTAGGGTTGCTGCTGGTTAGATCAGGAGCAGTAATATGGTACTGTATTCTGCTTGTATTGTTGTTGTGTTGAGGGGGGATGATGAGGGCCGAAAGGCTGACTATATACTGGACGTCTTTTTTAGCAGGAACAAAATATGGCGTTGTCAGAGCATTTTGCACGGCGTTCGCGAGAGTACTGTAGCCATTGGGTATAAATGAGAGGTTTGGTCCAAAAAGAGGTAAAAGGCATTCGTTTTCAGGTTCGAGGCTGTTTAAGAGATTGGACATCTTGGTAGAAGTATGTTAGAGGGAAAGAGTTTGTTCAACACATCCGGTATATAAATCAAAAGTCACATATCTGTTACACACGGGTCTATATAAGGAAATTTGTTACTGATGTATGTTATATACTGAGTTTGCGGACAAGCTATATTTCTGCAACTCCATACGTTCAAGAACATACAACATGTTGATAAGTAATTGATAATCGGTGGCGCCGACTAATGGCAATGCCCGCTACGTAATTTGCCCCTATGTAGCTGTTGGCAAACGGACACCAAACTGTGGCAATTCATTATCCTCCGCGCAAAGACCCTTCCTGAGATAAGAGATGATATCCTGTCAGCCGTTTCTCCAGCAGGGAGTAGTAAATACACACTCTCAGATGAGTGGTTGATGAAATGAAGCATATAAGTACAGTTGCATGGATAAGAAAATTAGGAACAAATTATCGACTACAGTGCGAGGATAATTAATATTTATTTCAAACATGGTCGCACCCTCGCAAATTTGCTGACCAACTAGCAGTTTGCATTTTACGTGGATATGAACGTGTGCAGAACAATACAAGTACAAATGCGCCGTTGAGGTCAAGAACTTCAAGGTTAAACTCGAGCTTGAAGAGGCAATGCTTGACATTGCTTGTCAACGAAAGAGTCGAAATTGACGCACAGCCACAATTCACCGAATTGTGGGTGTCAATTTCCCTAAATCCCCCTTAGTAAAGCTACATTCAATGGGTCTGCCAAAGTTTCTCCGGAAGATTCACTAAAACACTCTACCTAATGGTAGCGGGAAAATGGGCCAAAAAACTGTATTTATTTGTCATCAAATTCATCAACCACAAGTTGTTCTTTAAACATCCTCCAGTAATTCAATTTCCTGTATATAGCCTATAGTGTGGAAGACTATTAGCCCATTGTTTTAAAATAGATAGCTTGGTATTCACCGATGTACTCCTCTAGTTGAAAGTTTTCAACAGGTACATCAAAATTTGGCGTAAATGATATACGCCGGATGTCGAAAGTTATTTTAACCAGCGCATTTGATATACGAGATTGCACCCATTCAGGAGGATATGAACATCCGGTCATATCATAAATTGGTAGACCGGTTATTGCATATTGGTTCATTGCAGCATCTTTCCATTTGCCAAATTCTGGCCGGAAGTTCCAGTTGACAACGTTTTGCACTGCAGCGTTGTATATCAGGTGATTTTATTTTATATGATATGAAAATATCATTAATCTCACTCACTTGAATACGGTCGATCATTTTTTACGCAGAATACATTTCGATGTAGGCGAAACCCTGGCAATCCATCTGGTTCTATGAGCATTGACCTGAGAAAAAAAACGTTTAGTATTCGTGAATCATAACCACAAGTTACTTGCCAGGGAATATTAGATGGATAATTAGCTCGAAGACTCTCAAGTTCGTCGTATAGATCAAGAAATGTGTCATATGCTTCCTCCATTTCAGGGCTTTCCGTGATATCAGGAGGCAAAATAGTCAAGCTTAACGCAGCATCCTGGAGTTTATCCGTGTCTTTGAGGAAATTGCCATGGGTCCACATTCTTAAATATTTGGGCGAAACAACACCAATAATTGACCAGCTTCTAACGATGGCATTTTCTAATAAGTTCAGGGAAATAAACATGTGTAATTGCATAGATGTGGAGATGAAAACAAACCTGACGCTGCAATTGTCTCAGGAAAATGATGCCTCATATTGTGCCAAGGGGGAAGGGAAAAAAAAAGATCAACAAACATTACGAATTCAGTTATTTATTTGTATGTATTAGTATTTAACGTACGCCATCTACAAATGATGTCATGTCTATTATGACGTCTGATGTGGTATAAGTTACACCCTACGTCATTATTTTGCTATGATGTCTTGGTAATCCAAGTGACACCTGCTATGACATCATACGTGGTTCAAGTTACACCATACGTCATAGTTTTGTATGACATATAATCTATGATGTCAAACTGTCGCCTATGTCCTTTTATGTAACAGTATAACATCTAACTATTTGAGCTGCTGTATACTACATCTATGATAGGCTGTAGATTGCCGATACAGGTGTGCCATGCCTGTATGGATTATCTGTATTGTATAGTTCTGGCACACTCATGATTCTGCCACTGTTGACCATACCGTCATACATAAAGGTATCTCCAGAGTTTGTATATAGTTTTGATGTAAAATGACCTTCTTCATAAAAGATTGTGCCTATTAATTTGTAAAAATATTGCTCATTTCCAATGTTTACAGATATGGAGTCATCTATTCTTCCAACATTATGCGATAATTCAAGGGCAAGTAAAGGAGAAGGATAGATAAATGATGTGCGGTGAATCATATTTTTGCCACAAAATGAGCAGGTGTTGCTAGTTGTCCGCAGGTCTAAGTGATGTAAAAACGCAGCATTAGTTCCAGGGTAAGATTCATCTGCTACAAACAGCAGACGGTGCATATCATATATCTCCTCTGTCTGGCCAAGATGCTCTTCTGGACAACCCATAAATCTACAAAATATGGGCTTTGCAGCCTTAAGTAAGATATTATAGATGCTATCCAGAGATGTATACGCTCCAAAAGAGAGATTAATTGGGTCATAGCTTTGAAATTTGAAACGGATATTATCTCGCAGCACTTCAAAAGATTGATTGCCATCTATGACAAGTGTTTTAAATCCATCCAACAAATAGCGTAGACATTCATTTCTGTTTGATTCCGTGTATAGCAAATTTTGCCAATCTAAGCCTCTCCTACACCAATGAAAGTACAGTATAGTAAAAATGCAGTCGTACGCGCAGCTATTTTGACTCCACATTAAACCCCTGAACAAAGACATACCACTTATTGCCATAGCCTTGGCTGCTCTATTCTGAATGGCGTTACTATTAGAGCTTTTCTTTTTCTTTATCTTATTGGTGGCATTTGCAGGTTCTTTCAAATTTAATTTTTTTATTTTGCTAGCTTTTTCTCGATCGGCTGATTCTCCCTCCATTGCATTTAATTTGCGCTTGGCAGGTAGGTTGTTTGATTGCAAATTCTCATCTGTATGCTTTTTTGATTTTGCATCAGTACTTTTATTAGAGCTTTGATGGATATAAATTTCTGAGAATTTGAATGGTCTCTGTGAGGTCCATCTAATTGATGGATGGAGCAATTTGGGTATATAATCTTTTCCTTTTACATGTAAAAATGACGATATAATTTGCTGTCGATTGTAACCTGTTACGTCTGTAGGCAATACACCTTCATACTTTTCCAAAGTTATTTCATTCAATATCTCCAGCTCTTGAAATTCTTGTCTCAAAGCTTTTGAACAACCTCCTTGCATCATCGTTATATTAAATTTCTTTAGAATCATGGTCCCTTCTGCGGAATAGCCTCTTGTTAAAGCAGTATAGTATGCCTGATGTGAACGTAAGCTATCTAAGTCCACCAAATTAAATGGACGACCTTTACCTTGTGATGCAAAATCTGTCAAAGCAAAGTTTGGTAAGACTTCAATTTGAGACCTGCCAAATACACATTTCTGTCCGTTTGGTAGACCGGCATGTATAGTATTTGTTGTAGGATATAGTGGAACAACATTTTTTGGTAGACCAGGTATTTGCACTGTTTGAGGAGGATTTTTTAAACTTACAAAAAGGGTATCAAGAACCTTTTGGCCTTTTTTGCCGATTTTTTCTTGCCAGCCACATATAAAGCCCTCTTGGCCTCTTGTCATACATAATTCGGTGGCATAGTTGTATCGAATCATAACTGGTAATCCAATGCAAATAGTAAGCTTCCCTGCAATGCCCTTATCAGTAGAACTGGGTCGTTGATTCCATAAGTGCTCTTGAATATCTTCTGGAATGTTGTCTTGAAAGTAAATTGCTTTAGATAGCATATTGGCATCCCGAGGTAATACAGGACTGTCATCCGAATAAAATGTATGGAGTGTGCTTTTAGTTTCATTAGCATAACGGATTGTGCCAATTTGATTGATTATATCTTTAAATAAATTAGTACCTACAATTATTGGAGTATCTCGAAACCCACTCTCTGTGATATTTTTTTTTCCTGGTATTGGAGAAGAGATCAGTGATTTTAGAAATACAACATCTTCATCTGTACAGGCCTTGTACCTCAAATTGTCCAGAGCTTTTCTAAACTTTTTATCAGAAGAGCTTTCCAGCTGCTGTCTCATATTATTTCGTAGAATTACAACAGTTGTAACCTGATGCCAGAATGCTTTTCCTAATGATTCTTTTTGAGACATACCATCTGTACTATGAGCTCCTATAGTAGATGAATATAGAGATCTATTTTCTCCACCTATAGCAGGTGGAAGCTGTGCAAAATCACCTGAAAATACAACATTTAGACCTCCAAATAGATGAACCGATTTATCAGCTGAATTAAATATATCTGAAAGCTGTTTGCTTATTCTATACATATCATAGCAGGATAGCATTGATACTTCATCAAAAAATACATAGTCTACACCATTTAACTTAGCCTTTAAACCTGCTAATTTGGTAAGTGTATTGTCTGCAAATAGTCCAAACATTGAATGATACGTAGATCCTCCTAAAAGTGCAGCAGCACTTCCTGTTGGTGCAACAACAATAAATCGATGAGATTCATTTCTGAGTGCAAAGTAATCAATGAGTGCTTTCAAAACCTGAGATTTACCGGTTCCAGCCATACCTCCCAAGTACATTCGCAGAAGTTCAGGAGGCTGTATCATATCAGCATGATTTGTAATAATATTAAACGCTCGCTTTTGTTCATCATTTAAACTATATTTTAATACAAGATCTTCTCTAGTTTTTTCCCCAAATCCTGTACATTGATTATAATTTTTTTCGAAATAACGTTTGTCAACTAACTTTACTGTATTTTCAGCAATAGGTAGTCTGTAATCTTTCTGTATGCTTTTATGTGTTGACTGTTCAGCATTAGCTATGTTTTTATCAGTCAACACTTTCGACTTTGTTTGAATTACTCGATGCATCCATTCACTGCCTGATATCATAACTTCTGGTTGAAAGGTTAAAGATTTGCGTAATGTTCCACTTATATCCTCAACTGGTATTGACCAGCCATAGCTTTCAAGTTCACTAATCATATCGGCAGCTTTTTGCCTTCGTTGATTATTGATATCATTTGCCTCCCAAATTTTATCTGTTATGCTATCTAATTCTATTTTATAAATATCATCTAGATCAAATTCGTCTGTTGTGTTATTAAATTCCATAACATCTTCGTCTTCCCAACTTCCTATAAGACCTGGCTTTATTTTTCCAGCTTTTAGTTGAGCTCTATAGTCATCTCGGGCATCTAAGCATTCAAATCTGAGATTAAAATTTTCCATCAACTCTTGAGCCCGGAGACTAAAGCTATAGGTTGAAAATGCATCTTCCCATGTTTCATTCATTAATTTTAAGTCATATCCTGTTCGCCATGGCTTAAATAGTGTCAACATTGTTGCGCAATAGTATTCTCTATCACCTTTATCTTTTCTGGGAAGATTACCCCCTGCAAAGTTGGGCACTCTTAATTTGTTTTCTTTGATAAATTTCATACCGTGTGTTTCATAATCTGGATGACTTTCTGTGAATCTATATATCTTTCTACGCCTTCTCTTTGAGTTACATATATTTTCACCGTCTAAACTTTTATCATCAATGCCTCTATTTGTTTTCTCATTCTGCTGCAAAATCTCCTTGGAAAAGCATCGTATCCAGTCATATAAACATATAGTGTTTAAATCTTGATGCCGATAGATGTAGTCGTGTACGTTAGTTTTTCGATAAAATCTACCATTTTTTTTCGCAATATTCACTTTCTGAATATCTCTATAGTCATCTTCAAATTCATCGCTTTTATCTTGGTTTGTTTTAAAAATACGCCTTGCTTCGCCTACATAATTAGTCCAATAAAAGGTTACAAATGTATGGCTTGTATAGTGATCCGGGTTACCTAATAAGTAAAGTGCTATCATTGGTCCTCCTAGCTCATTTTTTGTACTGAGTATGTTGACAATCTTGACCATAAACTGTCGTGCTTTTTCTTTCATTGGCAAAGATCCATAGAGCATTTCTGTCTGTTTATTAAAGATAGCTCTGATAGAGTCAAAAATTACGTGGGTTTTAAGTGAAGGCTTTGTAATATAATCAGAGACGTACATTATTACTGCTTTAATAGCTGTACCTGAGGAGAGGCTAGTTACATCAGTATTGCACCGAAATATGTAGGTTAAAATATAGGTTATGGTATTTATATAGGCTTCTAATTTTTTTAAAGTGTAGGAGCCATCTTTATTGACAACTGTTTTATGTACTATTTTCCGAGGAAAGCGGGCTTTACATGTTCCCCATTTATTATCCATGCACCCTGCTGACATGGCATTTTTTTTTCGCGATCCGTCTTTATTATAGCCTCTTGTACAACTATGAATATTGGATTTTATCAAAAGATCGTCTACTGTTTCTATATATTGATCATACCATACTTTATAAGGTGCACATTCGCTGCAATGGTTTTCAATATTGGTCGTATGTATAGGACACATTTCGGGCGGTGTAATTGGTAAGGTTTCTGTTGGATTTTTATAATCTGACCTTAGCTCATTTTCAGCTATTTTCTGTTTTACTTCAGAATAGGGTCCACTAATAAATTCACCTTTCACACAGGTTTCAAGATATCTAATAATTTTATCAGTTAAAATTTCATCATTTTTTATCAACATTTCTCTTAATTCTTTTGGACTAGGAAATCCTTCAATCCAGAGAAGCATGTGAAAATGCAAGGCTAATCTACCTTGCTGTTCAACAGTTCCGTAGTAACCTTTAGTTGTTCCGTATAGACCTTTGTTGTTGTGCTTTATACCTAAGATTTCATCAATCATAATTTGGACCAATTTATGAAAGAATTTTGCTGCAGCTACAGGATTATTTGATACCAAAGTTAATCTCTCTGCATAAGGCCTTAAATCTGGTTTAAATACTGGATTACTGTCTGCCAGATATACACATAAGGGGTGATTGTTATCTGCAAAGTTTAAAGTAATTAGGGAAGTGCACGGGTTGGGCCAACCCGTGCGGGTCACGGGT
>NHTK01005593.1:0-10826 GCA_002938355.1 Panaeolus cyanescens | reverse complement strand
TTGCCGCTCGGATGCACCGCCAGCGCGTTCACCCTCCCCTTGTGTCCTTTCAGTGTACGCAGCACCGACCAGTCGCGTGCGCGGAAGAGCGCGAGCGTTCCATCTTCTGATGCGCTGAGGAGGTGTGAGCGCGAGGGGAATGTGAGAGTTGTAATCGAGCCTGTATCGAGGGTAGGGTAGAGGTAGTTAAAATAAAATAAACATGAGTTGGATTGGATTGGATCAGTATTTTTGCTTTTTTGTAAGATGATGAAGAAGAGAACAGAACACATACCTTGATGATGCATCAACCCACCGACCTCTTTCCGCCTCTTCAAATCCCAGACTTTAATAATCTCATCCGCACTACCCGTAGCGAGCCATTTGCCGCCTTGAGGAGAGGCAGCGACGGCTTTGATGCATGAGACGTGGGCGGGGAAGATGAAGATGGGTTTGAGGGTGAAGGTGTAGGGGGAGACTTCGGTGGTGGTGGTGTCTTTCTCCTCTTTCGCATTGGCGTTGGTGTTGGCGTCGGAGTCGTTTGCGTTTGCATCCCCAGAAGACGACGTTGATGAAGAGGAGGAAGATGAAGTAACAGTCCCTTCTAATCCATACAACAATTTTTCATAAGACCCTGCGATGACTTTAAATGATTTAGGGAGAGGAGGCGCAGTTGCTTCTTTTGATTTTGATTTTTTCGGTTTTGATTTTTCTTTTTCCTTCACCGTCGTCGTCGTCGTGGTGTCTTGCATCTCCGCATCCTCGTCTGCATCTGTGACTTTAGTGGTAGGGGCATCTTCGTCCAAGACTTTGACATCCCCAGTCTTGCGTTTTCCTTTCGCTTTCCCTTCCTTCTCCTTCGTTTTCTCCTTGCTCTCCTCCTTTGTTTTTGCCTTCTCCTTCTCCACCGTTTTCTCCTTCACCTCCCCACCACTAGCATTCGAATTCGAATTCTTCAACGCCGACTTTAAAGGCTTCTTCACCTCTCCTTGTATTTTATCCGTCTTCACCTCCGCACCCGCACTGGCAGCAGCAGTCGTCGTACCCCCAATCTCGACTCGTGCTTTTTTAGTGGGTCGATCGGAGTCATTCGTGTCCTTTGGTTTACTCGACGTTTTGGTTGAGGTTTTGGTTGACGCTTTGGTTGAGGTTTTAGTTGATGGTTGGGTCGAGGTTTTGCCAGACGAAGACGCTGATTTAGACGATGTTTTTAGAGCAGATGATTTCACCATTGTCGTGGTGATTTTATTTTGGTTGTGGATCTAGGTCAAGGTGTGGGTTTTATCTCCTTAGTGCTGCCTAGAGATAGAGAACAAAAGCAGAAGCAAAAGCAAAGCAAAGCAACGAGCAAGATCTATCCCTCCAAAACCTAGAGAGTTTGTCGTAAAACACTGTCAAAGATTCAAGTTGCACCGGTGGTTCTGACGGAAATAAAATCTACATCATGTTTGGCTTGATCGGTGATGGCAAGCAACTCTAGAAATTGAATTGGGCCAATGGCGTCACGCGAATCGGTCACGTCGGTCGGGACTTGTCCTCTACCTCATCCTCGTTTCTTACTTGTTTTATTTATGTAAGTTATTCTAAAGACTGGTTCTCTAGCCTCCTAACTGAACTCTTCCTTAGACTGACAGCCGTCTACAACCCATTTCCGAGCCCTCGCACCTGCATTTTTTTTCATTCTGAAACTGAATATTCTAAAAATGCGACGCGTATCAAGACACACCCAATCTAAAGGATTATCAGTAAAGCTGAAGAGGTGCTTGGGGTCTTCCTCTTCCTCAGCTTCCTCTCCCGCTACCTCCTCCTCGTTCTCGTCTGCCTCTTCTCAGTCTTCGTCTCGGTCTTCCTCCTCCTCAGCCTCTCAGTCTTCCTTCCCCTCAAATCCAGCTGCGTCTTCCGCACCACCCCCACCAACAACAACACCCACAATCGACTACCCCACCCTCCTTACCTCCCCATGCGCACACCGACGCGCTATAGCCCACAAAAATGGGGTTATCAATGCGTTTGTGGCTGTTTCTGCGGAGCCTGATACTTCTCATTCGCAGCGGAGTGATGGTACTTCTCCTTTGAGTGAGAGTGAGGCGAAGAGTGAAGAAGATGGAAATGACGAGAGGCCCTTACGAGGCCTAACAATAGGCATAAAAGATAACATTGCAACAAAAGCATTTCGTACGACGTGTTCGAGTGGGATTTTGGCTAGTATGTATCAATCCAGCCATTTTTCCATTCCCCCACTCATAACTAAACAACTTTTTTAACCCATCCACAGACTACACCTCCCCATTCGACTCCACCGTCATCTCCCTCCTCCACACCTCCGGCGCAGATGTGATTGGTAAAACCAACTGCGACGAGTTTGGGATGGGGTCGATGAACAAGTATACGATACATGGGGTTGTGGTGAATCCTTTTGGGGTTGGGAGGGAGGGGGCGAAAGAGGACGCGCCTATTGCTGGGGAGGAGAGATCCACAACTACCAACCACGAAGACACAGCGAGGTCTGCTGGTGGAAGTTCAGGTGGTTCTGCAGCTGCTGTTGCAGCTGGTATGTGTGATGTGTACGTTCCTCTCTTATTCATATTGCTCTTACTACTCCAACATTTCCAATGCAAACTTTTTATTTACTTTATTATTTTTTTGTAACAGCGCTCTCGGCACAGACACAGGCGGCTCTATCCGTCTCCCAGCGTCATACTGCGGTGTGGTAGGCTATAAACCCTCGTATGGGCTTATATCGCGCTTTGGAGTGGTGAGTTATGCGGATAGTCTTGATTGTGTGGGGGTGTTGGGTAGGGATGTGGGGGTTGTTGAAAGAGTTGGAGGTACGGACGACTCTTTTTCACTTTAGAGATAAAAATAAAACGACGTTCAACTAATGAAATGAAATGATGATTTATGATATAGATGTGTTGGCGAAAGAAGACAACCGCGATCCTACGTCTGCGCCTGGTGAAATCCGAGATATGGCGCGTGAGGCTACAGAAAAGCGGTGGGGGGATATCGAGAGTGGCAAGAGAAAGTTGAGGGTGGGCGTGCCCAAGGAGTATTTTCCGAGGGAGATGGGGGAGGGGGTGAAAGGCCGGTTAAGAAAATTAATGAAAAAGATGATGACCAAGGGTGGCCAAAATGTTAAAGGTGGTGGTATTGGTGTCGAGTTCGTGCCGATATCATTACCGTCGACGCCGTATGCGTTGAGTGCGTATTATGTTATCGCAAGTGCGGAGGCGTCGAGTAATTTGGCGAGGTATGATGGGGTTAGGTATGGGGTTTATGTGAAGCCGCCGAGGATGGGGTTGGATGAGATGATCAAGGCGGCGGGTGGTGTGGGTGTGGGTGAGGGTGGACGGAGTGCTGCTGATGTGTATGCGTATTCGAGGAGTGGGGGGTTTGGAGAAGAGGTGAGGAAGAGGATTGTGCTGGGGAGTTATGCGTTGAGTGCTGGGTGGGTGTTTTAAAAAATATTTTATGAGGATATGACGCTCACGCTGATGATTTTTGCTTGGGGGTTGTGTAGGGCGTTTGATAATTACTTTTTACAAGCTCAGAGGGTACGACAGCTTGTGAGAGATGATTTTGGGAGAGTGTTTGGGATGAAGGATTATTATCATGCTTCTGAATATCCCTCTCCCTCTCCCTCATCCTCTTCCCCATCCCAAAACTCACCATCAACGCACCCAACCCTACCCCCAACTCACCCAAACGTCGACGTCATAATGCACCTAAGCTCCATGCGCACCGCTCCTCGTCTATCAGAGGACAAAGACCTAGACAGCTACGTGCAAGACGTGCTCACTGTCCCCGCTAGTCTGGCGAGACTTCCTGCGCTGAGTGTGCCGTTGGAGTGTGTGGGCGATGAGTGGCCGCTGGGTGTGAGTGTTGTGGGGCAGTGGGGGAGTGATGGGTTGGTGTTTAGGGTGGGAGGGATGGTGCAGGCTTTGGAGGGGTTGTAGTTGATAGTTATACTTATTATGAGTTAGACTTGAAGTCCTTACATCCATAGATAACCGTGTGAAATTCTATTTTTTCGGAAGTTATTAGCCCGAACGGTGACTTTGTGGATCTCGATAAGGATCTGGTGATCGTCGATATTTTGTGTCAAATTGTGTAATAAAATAAAATACAAGGGGAAATTTGGTTTAGCTTGGTTCCAATCTCACGACGCTGAGGACTCACGACTCACGAGGAGGCCAAAGTTAAACTTGGTCACTCACCATTGTCCACGACGAGGACGGTTGAGCTTTTGTCCTACTTTTAGTGTTAGTGTTATTTGGCTTTTACTTGTGCTTTTTCTTTTTCTTCTTTGCTGTTTGGTTTGTTGACGTTGCGGTCTACGCTACGCAGTACGTGGCTGGACTACAATAGCCTACGGTGAGCACTCTCTGCTTTCAACAACAGATTTGGTGCTTTGACAAGTCATACTCATCCTTATACTCAAAGTCATACTCGTCGCTTTCCACCCCAGCCTCAAATCCAACAACCCCACCCACTTTCATAACCCATAACCCTCAAGCCACAAGGGTCCTTTGGCATAACACTTGGTTAAAGCAATACCGAGCAATACTGGGAAAAGCGCAATACGATGAACGTAGCAGCGCTCCTCCAGGATTCGCCTTCTGACGACAGACGACGATCAGGCGCCCCTCCTTCTAGTGCTGGGTCTGCACCCTCTGCCTCAGCCCCTGGTGTTGGCTCTGGTGCTGGTTCTGGTGCTGGCTCTGGTTCAGGTGTTGGCACTGGTGTTGGTGTTGGTGCCTCGGGTGCGGGAGCGGGTGGACCACCCCAGCCACTTGCATCGTCATCAGCATCAGCATCAGCACAGGTGCTCACTAATAGTAATAGTAATGCCAATACAACTATCAATCAAGCATCACAGCATTTGCATCCTTTGACGAGAGATAGGGATAGGGATATTACGAGGGAACGGGAAAGGGATATTGTACGAGAAAGGGAGAGGGATATTGGAAGAGAAAGGGATAGGGATATTGCACGAGAAAGGGATAGGGATATTACAAGAGAAAGGGAACGAGACCACCCCAGCCAGAGTCAAGGACCTGCGTATCCGACGTCTTCCAGTCCTGGTTCGAGTTGGAGTCGTGGGCCGCCTCCGCCTTCGCTTTCGCATCATCAACACCAGCAAGGGTACCAGCAGGGAATTCCGAGGACTTCGTTGGCTATGATGCCTGCGGGTGGTGCGCGGTCCCCACCCCCACCGCCTCCTCCAGCACAACAGGCTGCGCCGGGTTCGAGTGGGTTTGGTGGGATGCGTGCGAGAGGGGGTTCTGTGAGTTCGCAGAGGGAGAGAGAGGTGGGGAGGGATGTGGGGAGGGATGTTGGGAGGGATGGGAGGGAGAGGGTGGATAGGGAAAGAGAGAGGGAGAGGGAGAGAGATAGTCTGAGGGCTGTTAGTAGTTCTCCTTCTGTTGGGTATCATGCGCATGGTGCTTCTGCAATTGGAGGAGGAGGTGGTGGGAGGTATGATCATCGTGATCATCCGGTTCATGGGCATGGGCATTCTGCTCCTTCTTCGGTGCATGGACATTCTCAGGCTCATACTCATAATTTGGGTTCGCCACGGAATGTGTCGTTGGGTATGGGACAAAGTGCGATTTCTGTTCCGCCGTTGCCTGTGTTGTCTGCGGGTGGTGCCGCGACTGCGAGTAATGCGGTGGCTGGAACGACAACGGCGAGGACAGTGGGATCTCCTGCGCATGCGCATTCGAATACTGGGTCGCCTAATATTTCTTCGACGACATCAGGAGCACCAACATCATCAATTGCCTCTACCACCACTCCTACTACAACTACTACTCATACTGGGAATACCAACACGATTACTGCGAATACGACGACTACACAACATCCCTTGTGGGGTACGGGTCCTTCGGTGCCGCCTACGCCTATTGGAAGTGGGTATGCGGGTCCTGTGAGGTCGAGTTCTGCGCCTGGGATGCATTATGGGTTGGCTGAGAGGGGGTTGGTTGAGAGAGGTGAGAGGATTGGGGAGAGGGGCGGGGAAAGACTTGTGGAGAGGGGTGAGAGACTTGGAGAGAGAGGAGGTGGGTATGCGCATTCTGCGAATACCTCTCCTGTACATGTTTCGAGGCATGTATCGGGTTCTACTACTGGTGGTGGGTTGGGTGCACCTTCGGGGTCCGCTGGTGCGTTAGGAGGACCTGGTGTTGGGGCTGGGGATGCGAGAGGAATTTTACCGGCTCTTCAAACCAAATTATCGAGTTCACCAGCTAGTCTAGCACACGTGTTATCTCCGACGATTGTTGTTCTTCCTACTTCTACTAATCTTGGAGGATCTTCATCTCTTCCACCATCGGCTCATCCACCACCACCACCACCGTCATCCCATCCTCTTCCTCCGCCTTCATCAGCGTCCCATCCTCCTCCTTCACAATCACTCCCAAACCCCAACGCGAGTCAAAACCCCGGCCCGATACCCGATCGTCACGCTGATCGTTACGCCCCTCCTCGTGATCGTGATCGTGACATGATCGTGGGAAGTGTTTTGATGCCCACTTTGCCTGTTTCTGGTTCTGGTTCTGGTTCTGTTGCGACGGGACAACATACGCATACGCATAGTGTTGCGAGTGGTACACATACGGGTAGTGGTAATTCGGGAGTGACTACTTTGACAAGCAACAGTGCTGGTACGAGTGGTATTGGTATTGGTACAACTGCGAATACGACGACGACAACGCCGACGGTTACGAATACTACAACGGCGACGACGAAGACTGGTACTAATACTAATACTGGGAACGGGAGAGGTATGGATTGGCATGACCGGGATAGAGAACGAGAGAGGGAGAGGGAGTGGGAGAGAGAAAGGGAACGAGAAAGGGAGAGGGAGAGGGAGGAGTGGGAGAGAGATAGGGAGCGGGAGAGGGAGAGGTATGATCGCGATATTCATATGCGTGAGCGGGAGAGGGATGGACAACGTGATAGAGAGCGCGAGCGCGAGAGGGAACGCGAAAGAGAAAGAGAACGTGAAAGGGAACGAGAGAGGGAGAGAGAACGAGAGTATTATGGACGCGGAAGGATGATTGACCCTCGAGATCCACGGGAGGTTACGAGGATGGGTCCTGGGGGTGGTGGTGGGCCTGGGATGGGTGGTGGTGCGGGAGTGATGCGTGATATGCGAGACCCGAGGGATATGGGTGGGCCTGGGGGTGGGTTGAGGGATGTGGGGAGGGAGAGGGTGGCGTCGAGGGAGTATGGTGGAGGTGGACCGCCGCCTTTGAGTGCGAGGGATGAGAGGGATGGGTTTAGGATGAGAGAGAGGGAGAGGAGTATGAGAGAGATGATGGAGAGAGAGAAGGAGAGGGATTTTATGATGTCTATGAGGGAGAGAGAGAGGGGTGGACCGCCTCCTCCTCCTCCGGGTTCTTCTTCTGGAATGTGGGATAGGGAGAGGGAGAGGGATATTTTGATGAGAGAGGGGAATAGGGATAGAGAGAGGGGGGAGAGGCTTGTTGGGCCTGGGGGAGTGTCTATTGCTGGTCAGTCTTTTTTTTCTCATCTTACTCCCTTTTTTCCATTTTTTCGACTTTCGTTGTTTTGATGATGATTTTTGCATTGCATTTTGCATTCTCTGGATGGTGATGCATGCTACGCCACCTTATGCATTCGGAGCACCAAAAAGGCATCATTTTTTTAGTTTAGGGTTGCATTTTTAATCACTCATTTGAGCTGTCATTTTTGGTCACTTTTTTCATCTCGGTTTGATTTTTTATGGGATGAAATGTGTTTTTTGCGGGATTTTGGGTTGTCTGTTTTGGGGATGAAGGAGGTGTTTGGGGATTTCTTGAATTGCTTTGGTTCACTTTTTTAATTTTATATTGCTCTTTTATTGACCTTTTCATGTGGATTGTTAACTGACCATTGTTGTTGTTTTTATAGACGACAAACAGTCCCCGTCCCTCTCTCAACCCATGGCATCTCAATCCCCACTCATGTCTCGCGGAATGAGCAACTCGCAACCCGGACCTCCAGGAGTAGCCTCTTCGTCTGCTATCCAGCCTCGTAGAGAAAGCGGCAATATGAGAGACGACGAACTTCGTGAACGCGACAGGGAGCGGGAGCAGAGGGAGCGAGAGGCAGAGAGGCGAGCGAGGATATTGAATCCTGCTATTCCTATTGCGCCTGCTGCTGCTAGTCCTCCTGTTTCTCCTTCGATGGCGAATAGGATGCAGAGGGATAGAGAGGAGTATGAGAAGATGAGAGAGAGGGAGAGGGAAAGGGAAAGAGGGAGACAGCAACAACAGCAGCAGAGGAGGATACCGTCTTCGTCTGCTGAGCGTGATATGATGATGATGTCTGGGAGGAGGAGGAGTGAGAGGAGTTTGGAGAGGGAGAGGGAGAGGGATATGGAGCGCGAGATGGAGTATAAGAAGATGGGAGGTGCGGGTGTGCGTGCTGGTGCACCTGGGGATGTGAAGGATGTTGCGATGTTGCCTGGACCTGGAGTTGCGCCTTTGGGTGGTGATAGGGAGAGGAGGATGGGGGCTCCTGGTTCTCAGCCTGATTTGGTTATGCTCAAACATGCTGAGAGGGAGCAGAGGGAGAGAGGGACTGTTCATGATCGTTCGAATTCTGGAGGGTCGATGACTGGACCTGGTGGTGCTGCAGGAGGACAGAGGGATAAAGAAGGCGGGTATAGGTCTGATAGAGACAGAGACAGAGATGCGCGCGAGCGTACGAGTACAGCGCAACTCTCTGATCCTCATCCATTCACCCACCCGCACCATTCGCATCCGCATAGCCATTCCACCCACCCCCACTCGCATCCTCATTCGCATTCGCATTCACATCCCCATCCGCATCCTCATCCTCATCAGCATATACATCCTCATTCGCATCCTCATGCCTCTCATCAACATGCGCACCCGCATTCGCATTTACACCAGCACTCGGCGGCGCATTCGAGCAGTCACGGACACCCGCATGGGCACGTACATGCCCATTCACATATCCACCATGCGCATCCTCATCCACATTCTGTTCATGCTCATGCATCCGGTTCAGGAGGAGCGGGAGGGAAGGATGAGCCCGGATCGAGGCCCTCGTCGTTACCCCCGCACGCGCATGCTTCGAGCGGTGGTTTGACAGCGTCGAATTCGGCTCCTGCCACATTATCAGCATCTGCGACATCTCAGCGCGATAGAGAACGCGCTCCAACGCCGAATCCAAGACGAGGCACTGTTACACCTGCTCCTGGACCTAATGCTCCTGGTGGTGGTGGTGGAAATCAAGCTGGACCGTCTACGACTTCGACACCTGGAGTTGGGTCATCTGGCAATCCCAACGCTTCAATTCCTCCACAAGAGCACTTCCAAGGCCGATTCCCGACACAGTTTGTTGCGATGAGTCCGATGGGAGCGCCTGGGCAGACACCGCCTGGGTCGTCGGGTGGGGGTGTTTCGCAAGGACAAGGACAGCCTGGTGGTGGGCCGCAAGGGCAGGGAGGGGTGCAGATTATGAGCGGCGTGGGTGGGCAGGTTAGTGTCGGCGTGTCGCGGTCGCAGTCGAGAGTGAATTCGCCTGCGCCTGGGGCTGGGGGGTTAGTTGGGCCTGGGGTGGGTGATGCGAAGAAGAAGGAGAGGAGTGGGAGGAGTAGTGTTTTGGGTAAAGAGGATGGACAGGGTAGGGAGAGGGAGAGGGAGTATAGGGAACGAGAGAGGGAGAAGGAGATTAGTAGGAATCGGGAGAGGGATTTGTATAATGCTGCGCTGAAGAGTGGAGGAGGGGGAGGGCAGGGAGGAGGTCCACCGCCGTTTGGACGTGGTGGGGTGCCGACGGATGCGATGATGGTTGATTCGGATACGCCTCCTCATACGAGGTATGGAGGGTATCCTGCGTCGTCGTCCTATCCGGATATGGCGCCTGGGCCGGGACATCCACGTGAGAGGGAGAGGAGTATTATGCAGAGGGAACGGGAGAGGGAGAGAGAGGAGATTATGGATGTCGTTGGTGGTCCTGGGTCCGGTATGCATCCTTCGTTGCCTCGAGAGCGGGACCGTGAACAGCGAGAGCGAGACAGAGAGAGGGACAGGGACAGGGATAGGGACAATATGCGTCCCCCACCCCCACCTCCTCCTGGTACAGGTGCTGAATGGTACGAACGCCCTTCGCAGCCAATTCCTGGCGGACCTGCAGCACCTGAAACGTACAACCCGAACCCGAATGAGTTGCCATCTCCGCCTGCGGGTAGTGCTGCACCTGGGTGGGAGCCTATGCACGCAAAGGAGAAAGAGATGATGACGCGGTATGCGAATAATATGCAGGCGCAGGCGTCTGGGTATTTCGGACCTGGGCATGGGCATGGGGATGAGAGGTTTGGACATCATTCAATGGGCATGGCGCATCCACACTCTGCTGGTGCTGGTGCGCCTCCGCCACAGCAGCCTGGTCAGATGCCGCCGCCTTCGCATATGGGTCAAGATGGGTTTTATCCGCCTGGTGCGCCTTATCCGCCTAATACTGCTGGTGCGACCGGAGCTGGAAATGCGTATCCTCATGAAGCGCAAGATGGACACCATGTGTCGGGTGCTTCGATGATGCCAGGTATGGAGGCGCAGCATCCTGGTGCGTCTCAGCATGGGTCGTATGATGACATTGGTGGTGTTGGCGGAGGGGGGGTGTCGAGTTATTATTCAGGGGCGAACAGTATGTTTGGGCCGGGGGCTGACGAGGCTGATGATGAGTGGAGTGAGTTGAGGGATGATTTCAAGAGGGCTAAAGTTCGACTTGAGCTTGGGACGTGGGTGTATCCGCGGTTACCGTTTCCTTATTTCTTTGATTTGGGGGGCGGGTTGGTTGCTGCGAA
This sequence comes from Panaeolus cyanescens, assembly GCA_002938355.1. Taxonomy (NCBI): domain Eukaryota; kingdom Fungi; phylum Basidiomycota; class Agaricomycetes; order Agaricales; genus Panaeolus; species Panaeolus cyanescens. Next base: position 4 of record NHTK01005593.1, on the reverse strand, counting down.
GGAG
>NHTK01005592.1:0-10761 GCA_002938355.1 Panaeolus cyanescens | reverse complement strand
CAAGCGCAGCTCGCCTCGAGTTCGCTCGCACTTGCGGCAACACTATGTACCACGTCGTCGTCGAATAACCTGATTTGTCGAAACAGAGTCATTGATGGTGGAGTGCTTAGTCATAATTGAAACTCCGATTGATCTTATCTCTGTTCATTTTTTCTGTTCCCTCCATCCATCGCCCATCTCCCTCTTCCCCTCCCCTCCCCTCTTTTTCATTTTATCATGGCACCATCAGCATCAAAACAAAAGCGTCTCGCAGAAAAAGCAGCCAAGAAGAATGCCCAACTCGCAGGGTCAGAGCCAACGGGCAGCTCAACACCAACAGGCAGCGCAAACGGCGCCAGCACGCCCTTGACCAGCCTCAGCGGCGTCAACAGCAAATCAGGAAGCCAAGAAGACTTGATGTCCATGGCCAGACTGAATCTTGCCACCGACAGGTGCGCCATTCTCCCTTTTTTTTATCATGACCTCGTGTTTATCCATCACCAGATCCGCTGCCGGAGTTTTGACCTCTGATACAAAGGGACGCGATATCAAGATTGAGCAATACACGCTCTCATTCCACGGTCGTCTCTTGATTGAAGGAGCAGAGATTTCACTGAATTACGGGCAGAGGTACGGTTTGCTAGGAGAAAACGGCAGCGGAAAGGTGCGTAGCTATCATCTCCTTTTTTTCATCATCACCGCTCATCTTCATATCTCAGTCAACCTTCCTCCAATCCATCGCTGATCGCGATATTGAGATCCCTGAACACATTGACATCTACCTCGTTCGTGGTGAAGCAGAGCCCTCTGACGTCAACGCCGTTGACTTTATCGTCCAATCCGCCAAAGCCAAGGTCGCCCGCCTAGAAGCCTACATTGAGGAGCTCTCAGTAGCCGACGATGTCAACGAAGCTGCTCTCGATCTCGCTTACGAGGAGCTAGAGGAGATGGATCCCAGCACGTTCGAGGCCAAGGCCAGCTCCATCTTGCACGGTTTGGGTTTCAGTCAGACGATGATGAAGAAGCCCACAAAAGACATGTCTGGTGGTTGGCGTATGCGTGTCGCCCTCGCTCGTGCTCTCTTCATCAAACCCCATCTTCTTCTCCTCGACGAACCCACCAATCACTTGGATCTCGGCGCTGTTGTCTGGTTGGAAGCCTACCTCTCCACGTACAACCACATTCTCGTTATCACTTCCCATTCCGCCGATTTCATGGACAGCGTTTGCACCAACATTATGGATCTGACCATGAAGAAGAAACTCGTCTATTACGCTGGTAACTACACCACTTACGTCAAGACGAAGAAGGAGAACGAGGTCAACCAGATGAAGGCTTACCACAAGCAGCAGGAGGAAATCGCCCATATCAAAAAGTGTGTTTTTGTTTTTTTTGTCATATTGTAATGTTTGTTCATCTACGTCTAGATTCATCGCTTCCGCTGGTACATATGCCAATCTCGTCAAGCAAGCCAAGTCGAAGCAGAAGATTATCGACAAGATGGAGGCTGCTGGTCTCATTGAAAAGGTCGAAACTGCCAGACCTCTACGGTACGTCACTTTCTCTATCTTTAGCATCTTATCTTATCTCTCGCAGATTCAACTTTGAAGATATCCGCAAACTTCCTCCTCCCATCATCGCTTTCGACAATGTCGCCTTCTCCTACTCTGGCAAGAAGGAGGACTATCTCTACGAAAAACTCTCTTTCGGTATCGAGTGAGTCGTCTTCACCATCCGTCTTCTTCATATCTCATTATCCACAGTATGGACTCTCGCGTCGCCATTCTCGGTGCCAATGGAGCTGGAAAGTCCACACTCCTCAACCTCATCACCGGCGCCCTCCAGCCCTGCGAAGGCACCATCTCCAAACACGTCGCCCTCAAACTCGCCAAATACTCGCAACACAGTGCCGACCAGCTTCCCTACGACAAATCACCCATCGAGTACTTCCAATCCCTATTCGCTGAAAAGTATCCCGAGAAGGATCTGCAAGCTTGGAGAGCGCAGCTCGGAAGGTTCGGTTTGAGTGGAACGCATCAGACCCAGCCTATCAAGCAGTTGAGTGACGGTTTGAGGAATCGGTACGCTCTCTCTTTTCTTCTCTCTTTTCGTAACTGAAGACTCTGTTGTAGTGTCGTTTTCTCGCAACTTTCGATGGAACACCCTCATATCCTTCTACTTGACGAACCTACTAACCATTTGGATATGGAGAGTATTGATGCACTCGCTGCTGCCATCAAAGAGTTCGAGGGAGGTGTTGTCATCGTATCACACGACTTCCGTGAGTTTATTTTCGCGCATATACCCCACTTTTCAGCGCATATACTAACCTCTTCATACTACAGGTCTCATTTCACAAGTCGCCGAAGAACTCTGGGAAGTCGCCAATAAGACCATTCGTAACCTCACAAAGGAAGACATTGGCATTGTCGACTACAAGAAGAATCTCATCAAAGCCTCAAACGCTGCGATCGAAAAGGCCAAGTTGTTTAGTAAGACTGCGCCCAAGGGAAGGGCGTAAATGCGCCTTTCTACGCGTTTATTGTTGGGGATTTTTATATCGTTTTGTTGGAATCCTAGGACGGAAGCTAGAGTGGGAGGGAGGAGGAAGGAGGTTGACGATTCATCTTACCTTACGCTTTTGTTTTCATTAGTACTTACAGAGGTATTGGACTATATGCATTCATTTCATTTCATTTTTCATCTCAATTTTATTCATTTTCATGTCTTGTATAGATCTTGTAGAACTGGGATTCACGACGATGATTGTGAGGGCTGAGTGAGCTCGGGATTCGTTGGGGTCGGGCGCGTTGTTGGCGTTGATTACCGTGTCGTGTTCTAGTCAGGATAGGTATCAACAAAACCCAACTTACGCATGGGTCAGACGTGAACGCGTCCGACTGGGTAGGACGTGCGTGTATGCGTGTGTGAGTTGCCATTCGCGACGAGGAGTGAATGAATGACCTCAAACATCGTTGGTGTCAGGCGCATTGTTGGCGTTGAGTATCGTGTCGTGTTCTAGTCAAGATGAACTTGTTGGAAGCTAGGCATCAGCACAATCCAACTCCCGCTTGAGCATGAGGGCTAGACGTGGACGCGTCCTACTGGGTAGGACGGGCACACGCGCATGCACGAGGTCGAATTCTCGGGATTTGCCGAATGTCCTCTACCACTTGCTCAGAGAATCTAGCTTTTATATGCGCATGAAAAAGTGAAAGGTGGAGATAATGAGTGTTGGAATAGTATAAGTAATTGAATTATAATAAAAACAATTGCTCAAAAATGTCGAGTTTTTGTAGATTAGATTAGATGGGTTGAGCGTCTGTTGTGGGAGACCAACAATTGTTAGAGATCCGTCTTCAGATTCTTTTAAACAATTTCAGATGCGTATTTGGCCCTTTAACTCAATAATTCAGCTCATCGATGGGGGTTAGAAGAAGCACAACTGCTGGAGGTCAAGTTGCTGCTGCGTTGGACGACTCACCAGTCATTTGGGAGATAGTCGGGATTTGAAATCGAATTTCAACACAGCCGTGGCAGGAACTATTCACCTCGAGGCTCGGAACCACAAGTTGATACATTCATCGATGACGACAAGCCACAAGGACAGAACTACATCTTCCGTGAGAGCCATTATCTGCATCTTACAATGATTCGTCCATTCGAGTAATCCACCAGGCTTTTTGTGGGTGCTGATCGAGTCGGGGCTGTGCCAGGACCCATGTCCTAGAACATGTCCTGACCCACAGTAGCATAAAAGCCATTATCCGAGTCAAATAGAGGCTATGCTATGAAGTTTCACAAGGAGCCGTCTTCAGAAATGCGCCAATTATGTACTTCTTAGGACTCAAAGTGGTGGATGACGAAAACGAAAATGGCTCTCGAAGACAATGTAATAGATCTGAGGCTGTACCTGGCTTTTAAAAGGCCCCTCCTTCCTTTGAACCGCTGCAGTTTCAAAAAATGACAGGCAACAGACCGTGCCAAATCACAAGTCCGATGGGGCACAGGAAAAACCCGTGCATGGAAGTCCAGAGCCCTGTAGAGCGTGATTGTGCACTGCCGTGCAATCCAAAATGATGTCTTTTTCACTCTTTGCTCTTACCAGATTCATTAAACTTATAGAACCTATTTGTTGCTGTTATTTAGTGTCCCAGCAATTTTATACCTTCGTAACTTGTCGTTTTGTGGTTTCAAGCCACTTTCCCACGTTTGGGCGATCTCGTCCTGGGCAACGATACCATCGAGCCTATCATGTTTTCGCCTTCCTTCAATAGCTTGATGTCTTTAACGTAAACCAATTATCGCTTTTATACGAAGTTAGCAAGGGTGATTCAGAGTGAACTACAAACCAGATAGAAGGGCATTGATTAAGGCGCACGTGTGCATAGCCATTCACAGCATGTCTATACCGCATTGCGGTGTTGCGTCGATTTAAAGTCCCGTATCCCACTATTCTACCATCTGTTCACTGTAACCAGCCGTGGACAGCCGTGGTAATCGAGTTTTTTTCCATAGAACAGCCTGCATGTCCATGCACTGCGTGCACGGCTTTTTGCTTTTGCGCAGTCCGATGAGTTTGATTAAACAACGTCCAATATTAACAAGGTTTTCCGTCGAATTTTCTACCAACTAATTAACTGTTTAAACACATCGTCGCACACACCATACAGAGTGTTCAATAATTAATCAATCCTCACAGCCTACAGATCAGGGCAAAAATGTTTCAACAAAATATATCGATTAATCCCTCCTACGACAACATTTCCGCGTGCTAAGACCCACATTTCATTTTACGATGGAGTTAGAACTGCTTTCCAAAAGGTAACAAACAGCGGGGCGCAAATTTACCTCGTGGTTACCTACCCTGTGTCTTGAGAAAACCTGGTAAAAGTTGGTATTTATAGATGCCAATACTGTATCACTCACTCACAACCATCTACAACTTTATAATTAGTCGCTCTCTCGTTCGGATCCCTCACCAAACACCATGTCCTATCGTTCCGCATTGCATCCCTCACAACTTACTCGCATGGAGATAAAAGGAGAGGTTTCGGTCGTCGAAGTGCCAGTGGAGAGCCTGGAAGATACCATAGGCGTCGTCATCGTGTAAGTCGCCGCGCCGTATACACATTATAAATCTGACCCCGCCTATCATGTGCAGTCTCATGGGCCCCACTGGAGCAGGGAAAAGTTCGGTAAGGGGCTATCTAAGACATCTATCCCGCAACTTATGGCTGAGATTTTTTTTTCTAGTTCATTGAAGCACTCAACTCCCTTTCCACAAGTGGCTCTTTGGGTATAGCGAAGGACCAACTCGAAACTGTCACAGCAGACCTCAGGGCATACCAAGTTCGCAATGTTGCATCCATATGGGGCTTGTACCCTCTGCCTATCTACATTCTAGATACCCCAGGGTTTGCCGATCCCAGGATATCAGAGCTCCAGATCTTGGAGTCAATCAAAGGATGGAGGGACGCTTGGTATATCTTCGACCTTTTTATCCATACCTAATCTGAGTACTGACCGTCGCACAGCAGCAGCGCTGAAAAAGTACGCGTGCTTTACTTCCATTCGATCAGTGATGTACGACTCGCATCGAGGAAGAAACAATGCATGGACGTATTGAAAACGTTTTGGGGCACCCGCAACATTCCTACCGTCACTTTGGTGACGACCATGTGGGACAGGTTAAAGCCGGCGAGCAGAGCAGCAGCAGAGGAACGGTTCGCGAGTCTTAGAGACGATCACTGGACTGTAAGCCTACTTTCATTCTAATCTATCGACCTTGAACGTGAACGTTTACAATTTCACTTCTTTTCTTCAACCAGGAGTGGTGTCAGAATGGTTCGAAGGCAACCAAGTTTGAGAATACCTACGAATCTGCCATAGATATTCTCAAACATGTAGCGCAGCTGGCCGACCGTCAAACATCCGCAAATAAACCACAAGGATACGGCGACGTAAAAAGCGCCGATGAGATGCTCACAGTCGAACAGCTTTTGCGCGAGAGGATCGACGCTTTGCAACAGCGACTCCAAATGATCGACAACGATTTGCGAACCCTAGATGACCCAGAGCTGAGGCAGATTTTTCAACAGGATCGGAAAGATGTGTTGGATACCATAACCACGTTTAACGCTCAGTTGGAGCGATTACATGATTTACATCGGAAGCCTGTGAATTGGGCGATTCGCTCACTGAAACGCATAAGGCGGTGGATTATTTCGCGTGTCGTGGGTGACCGGTGACGTACCCCTTTGACGAGTCAAATGACGGGATGGACAACCTAAGCGGCTTCTTGATTATGCAAGCGACCGGCTCTACACCCCTATGCGCACTATGCCCTTCCTTTCTCTTTTCACCACCTCGCCTCCCTGCAAATCTCCTGCTGATCGGTGGCTTCCTTGATATGTGCATCCAATTTCTTTCTTTCTCTCGCATGCTAGTCGTCTTATATGAATTTACCCCAAACCATTTCACGCGCCAGAATATCAAATATCTTGCTAGGCTTGGGCGTAAGTCGCTTTTGGTCTGAGGATTCTCGCCCAGGGAAGGGGGGCAGCTTACTCTGTCACGTCTGTCTCCTCTTCTCCCTATCCCATTTATACCTACTCAGGGGAGTCAGGCCATGTTGGCATCGTGCATATATGCTGTAGCTGTATCAGATAGAGCGGGTTGTAGGTTGCATGTATCTTGGGAATCAGACTTAGCTTTCGTGACCAGACCGACAAATACATGAGAAACACGGTCAGACGTTGGCGCGTCCAATTGGGTAGGACGCGGGCCCACTCATGCACGGGTTCCAAGTCGGCATTTACCGAATACTCTTTATTATGTAGTTGTTCAGAGCACCTAGATTTATATGCGTATAACAGTCAAACACTGAACGCATCTGACTGGCTTTAATCTTATCTTATCAATAGTCATGTCGAAATATCATCCAGAAGACAGCACATGGTGTGAACGAGCTGAAGCCTAGAACACGGAAATGAGGTATAAGTTACAAATAAATAAGTCGAGCTAGTCCATAAGTTGGCGCAGTGGTACATTTCAAGTTAAATAATTCCTCTAGGTGCGTCTTTGGCTCTAAATATGCTATAGATATGAAAGCACTTATGTAGAGAATAACGATGCAGAGGTAATGAAAACTCTGTATTCAGAGTCGAAGAGACTCGTCCTTACATACACTACAAATGTTCTAGATAATTCTACACCTAAGAAAATGCTGAGTAAGACAATGAAGTCATAAAGAATAAATGAGAAATACTGGATTGTCCGAGTACATTCTCAACAACTTATACTAAAATATGGGGTTGCGCACTCTCCTGCGTAGGGTGGTATTCTGGGGTGAGGGGGTCAGCGGACGCATCCTCCTCCGATCATTAACTCTCGACCTGGAAGACGGGGCAGGGGTCTCTGGACAACACTCCCCCTTGCACCGCTCAATGTAGCCTTTAGGAGGAGCAACCGAAGGACAAAGAAAGAAGGTTCAGCGTAACTACTATACCCATTCGGGTAAACGGAGCAGAGTCACCGACGAGTCTTCACGTCAACACGGCACAGTACCAATCAAGGTGTCTCCGAGTCAGTGTCTGGTATAGTAGGTATGACAACACCCCAAAACTTGTCGACGTTGTGCGGACGGCCGTCGGCGTATGGATATGTCAACTATTTCAGAGCGCATTGGTAACAAAGAACTTCAGACTTGGTGAAGTTCAATGTACGCAGTACTCGGTGAAGTAGACTCTGTATTTTTGGACACCCCAAAAATCTACCGCGCGACGTTTCATGTTCGTAAGGTCAACGTAAATGTCCTCTAGCATCCCATTATTGGAACCAGGGCACCATTGTATGCCATAGATGTCATGTCGCGGGATACGCTGTATATCAAAATGAGAGCACTCTACCAACGTTGATGAAAACAGGCGAGACAACATGAGTTATACGCCAAAAATGGGCCATTGCTGGAAAGATCGTCCCAGAATCAGGATTTAGCTTGTTAACAAGGTTGAACTATTTGTAATAAACGCATATATATACATCCAGATTGCAGAATCTGAAAGCCAGGATAACAATACACTGTTCTTCAATTTATTCGAATGTCCGAGCAGTGCGTAATATACGTAACCCAGCAGGCGATGAATCAAACTTTGAGAGAGATTCAATAGCGAGACGTTATTCTTCTTGTCGGTTGTACTGATGGCAAAATTTCCACGTCTTATAAATATTCTCCAAACATCAAGTGTCACTTGTGGTCATCGCGACGTATTAACATTCTATGTTTGACCGAAATTTGATGCTTGGCCGAGCGTGGCAATCGGGGACTCTACAAGGCTTTTATGGAGTGGTAAAGTGGAGCAATAAGCGTAGACGACATCAAGTTAGAGTGTATTTCTTCGAATACCGCCCATTATCGAGCATAAAAGGGGTGCTGTTCATCGCAAGCATCAACATGCACAGGGCATACATCCTAGGCGCCGTATTTAGCTGCAATAGAAATAAACAATCACTCCCTCGGTACCAGTGTTGCAGCACTGACTCCTGTCTTGGTGATTTGTTGTCGACGTCGGGTGAATCGGAGTGATTGAGTTATTAGACTTTTGCTACCTATTTAATTCTCACAGTGTGGCTAAGAATATTGAGCCTTTGTGAAAGACATTCCAGCCCTATGATATGACCGTATCACCGGCAGCCACCTGCTTCTGTATGCGCCCTCGGTTTTGATGCGTTGTTTCTGCCAGCTTCGGCTAAATGTGAGTATGCTCATTAGAAATAGAACGCTACCAAATTTAGACGCTGCAGTGAAACCCGAAAACCAATGTCGTGTATTAACTAAGGTAGATGTCTCAAGAGGAGTGAGAACAGTATCTCTTCCTGGGCAACCTATTGTAAAATTACGAAAGAATTCGAATTTGCTGTGATTCAGACATTAGATACTCCCGTTGAGAGCTAGCCGAAAACCTATAAAATGGTCATCATACTGGCCTGATAGAAACAGATTCCAACCCTCTCTTACATATATCTTGCTTTACAATTATGACCTTTGCTCGCCTTGCCAGCTTAGTCGCTCTCGTTGCAGCCACTGGTGCTGCAGCTGTCCAATGCCCTACCGGCCAGACCACTGCCAACGCAGCTTGCTGTGGTAAGGACTTCAAGAATATGTGAACTAAGACGACACGAAAAATACTAAACTAATTACCTCATAGCCTTATTCCCTATTGTCGACGATATCCTCCAGGCTCAGCTCTTTGACGGCGCTCAGTGTGGCGAGGAGGTAAAACACGCTCCCAATCACTTTAGTAATCTTCATTGACAATCTTGTTTCATCAGGCACATTCTGCTCTTCGACTCTCCTTCCACGACGCTATTGGATTTTCTATCCATGGTGGCAAGGGTGGAGGGGCCGACGGCTCTATCCTGGCTTTCAACAAGACTGAAAACGCGTTCCGTAAGTCTTGACAATGACACAAGTTCATTGTAGTTGACCGTCCTCATAATGTAGACGCCAATGGAGGGTGAGTTATTGTAAATATGGAACTCTATCCCTGTGCTAATGTTTTTCATCCAGAATTGACGACATTACTGATGAACAATTCCCACTCTTCCAGCAATCAGGATTAAGCGCCGGTGATTTGTAAGCGCAAACATCATTCATCAGGGCACACTCTGACTCGTTGTATGAGATAGCCTTCACCTCGCTGCCGCAGTTGGAACAGCCAACTGTCCTGGCGCTCCCAGGCTCAAGTTCTTCCTCGGTCGTCCCCCTCCGGTTGCCCCTGCCCCAGATCTTACCGTCCCAGAGCCGACTGACAACGTCACTTCCATTCTTGCACGCTTCGCAGATGCGGGCTTTAGTCCTCAAGAGGCTATTGCCCTCCTCTCTTCACACACTGTCGCTGCTTCCGATGTCATTGACCCAGGTCACACTGGCATTCCTTTCGACTCGACTCCCTTAGTCTTGTATGTGACAAGTTCAACTTACATTGGAGCTGACACGCCTTACACTAATTTTGTCCCTTAGCGATACCCAAGTCTTCCTCGAGGTTCTCCTCAAGGGATCTATGTTCCCAGGGTATGATCTTTCACAAGGCAGCATCATGATTACCCATGTTAATTGCAATAATCTACTATAGTGATGGTGTTCCTCAGCCGGGAGAAGTTGCATCCCCCATTGCTGGCGAAATGCGTCTTCAATCCGACTCTGTCCTCGCCCGCGATCCTCGTACCGCCTGCTTCTGGCAGGCGATGATCAACAACCAGGAATTCATGACTTCCAGCTTCAAGGCCGCCATGGCTAAGTTGCAAGTCCTTGGTCAAGACAAGTCCAAGCTCATCGACTGCTCCGATGTTGTCCCAGTCCCTAAGGTCCTTGCTGATCCCATCATCAAGCTCCCTCCCACATTCTCCATGAGCGACATCCAAGCCTCCTGCCCTCAACTCAGGTTGCCAACACTTGCCACCCAGTCCGGACCTGCCATCACCGTTGCTCCAGTGTAAGTGTACTACAATATCGTCGTTTGACTGAATATCTGCTGACGCTGAAAATCTCCAGCGCTGGCTCTTAAACAAGGAGATACGCTTCAGGAAAGATCACCAGCAGTGGTATTCTTTTGATTTCCATATATTTTCGTCCAAATTATTTATAGTATGTTGGTTCCGTGTGTCAATGTGCAGTTGCACTCTCTTTAGAAGTTTCATTTATATATATATTGCGCTCGACTCATGAGTCCCGATTATGGGCAGCCGTTCGGGTTTTTATTATTTAAGCACAATCTGTAG
>NHTK01005591.1:0-10747 GCA_002938355.1 Panaeolus cyanescens | reverse complement strand
GAGTGGGGATTTTGAGGAGAGGATGGATGGTGGTGTGATGATGAAGAGTGGTAGTGGTAGTGGGGATGTTGTGGAGAGGAGGATGAAGGGTGTGAGGCATACGAGGAGTCAGTCGAATCCTGAGGGATGTTTTGGTGTTGCTCTTGATGGAGGAGAAGGAGGGGTGAAGTTGAGGAAAGATACGAAGATTGCGGGTATGGGTATGGGTGTGGGACGGGGGAGGGGAGCGAAGAGGGTGCGGTTGAGTGTTGATGAGGGGAGGAAGGGGAAGGGTAAAAAGAAGGCTGTTGTTGAGGATGATGATGAGGATGGGATGATTGTTGAGAGTCCTGTTGGTGTTGATATGGGATGTGAGGGTGCGGGTGTTGGGCCGGATAATGGACTTGTGCTTGGAAATGGCATTGGCAGAGGGGCCAGAGCTAGAGATGCTGATAGGGATAGGGACACGGATAGGGATAGGCAGAGACTATTTGGACCTGACGGGTCGTTGTCTCCGCCTCCTACGCTTACGCCGAGTCCGCCGCCTGAAGATGTAGACGTGGATTTGGGAGTTGAGGAGAGTGAGAGAACGTGTTCTACTGCGCCGCATTCGAGTTCGTCTGGTGTGTCTTTGGATGTTGGTGGACGTGAGGGTGTATTAAACGCGATGAATAAAGAAACGGGAGCAGGAGGTGAAACCGGACTGGGAGGAAGTGAAAGAGATAGAGAAAGAGAGAGGGGAGGAGGAGGGGGAGAACGAGCTAGTAAAAGACGGCGTACGAGGTTTTCGTTGAGAGGAGTTGGGGAAGATGATGTTGTTGAGTTTTCGTCTTCTGCGACTGTGTCGAGGGAGGGGAGTGGGAGTGTTGAGGAGGGGATGGTTGTTGATGATGTTGGTGTTAATGCTGGTGTTGGTGAAGGCTTGGAGATGAAAAAGGATGAGCAGGAGAGGATGGGGAATGGGGTAGAGATGGAGGTGGAGGTGGGCGCGTTGAATAAGAGAGTTGCGAATGGGAGAGGGAAGAGGAAGAGGGTTGTTGAGGTGCCTGTGACGGGTGATGCTGCGTCGTTGAATGGTTCGGGTATTGCTGGTGGTGGCAGTGGCGCTGGTGCTGGTAACGGTGTTGGTGCTGGGGGTAATGGAGTGAAGAGGACGAGAGGCAGTGGGAGGAGTGGGATTAAGAAGGTTGTTAATGGTGTTGAGAGGAGGAGGAGTACGAGAGGTGCTGCTGCTGCTCCTGCGACTGATGGGGAGGAGGTGAGAGAAGAGGTGAATGGGGGTGAGGAGGTGAGGATTTTTTTTTCCTTTTTTTTTCTCTTTTTTGTGGTTTTTTTGGTGGTCACCTCAGTGGTTCCCCCATTTCCTCAATTTTGTTTTTTTATTTTAATTTTTTACTTGCAAGAGACAAGAACGTAGACTGACATTTTGGTTCTTTTACACTACAGATCCCACAAACATCACAAGCTCGAATTTCACCGCCCTTTTCGCATTCGATCATTCAAACGCGCGCAGCTAAACTACGGTCTCAGACGAAAGAGAGCGATGGGGAGGGTGGGTCATCGATAAAGACAAAGTCGCAATCTCGGTCGCCGCCTGTGGATTCTGGTGCTTTGACGCAGGGTGTGAATAGTTTGGGTTTGGGTCAACAACAAGGAGAAGAGGTTGTGGATGCGCAGATGGGTGTTGAGAGTGGAAAGTTGAGGAGGAGAAAGAAGGATGTGGGTGAGGGTGGTGTGGCGACGAGGAAGAAGGGCAAGGGGAAGGCTAAAGAGAAAGGGAAGGAGAAGGAGAAGAGTGGGGATGATGTGATGGAGGGAGTTGTTGAGGGTGAGGGTGAAGGGGAGAGGAAGAAGAAGGTGAAAGGGACGGGCAAGGCAAAGGGTGGTAAAGCCAAGGGAAGGAAGAGGGGACAGATGGAAGAGACGGAGGCGTCCGCTACGACGATACAAGGATCACCTGCGACAGCTCAGGCTGCGCCTACGCCGCAGCAACTCCAACGTCAGCAGAGAGCCCAGCAGAGACAGTTGAGACAGATGCAGCGGTTCGGGATGATGCCTGTGACGCAGCCTCCTCCTGCGTTGAATGGGAAGAGGGTGGTTGTTCCTGCGTTGAAGTTGCAGGCTGAGGGTTTGACGCCGTTGTCTTCGCTCTCGTCGTTGTCGTCGTTGAGTCCGCCGAGTAGTCCGACGAGTGCGAGTGCGGGGATGGGGCAGCAGCAGTATAGACCTCCTAATCCGATTACGACTCCTCCTATTGCGCATGGTAGTACGATGCCGACTGTGCATTCGCCTTTGACGCCTGCGAATAGTATGGAAAAGATTGGTGGTGCTACAGGAGGAGGGGGGAATTCGTCGAGTGGAGGAAGTACGCCTACGCAGGGTAGTTCGGGTGCTACACCTGTAGGAACGAGTACTCCGACACTTGGTGGTAACAATGCACCGACGAATGAGCCTTTGTCTGCGCCTGGATCACCATCTTCGTCGACTGCTTCGTTGGCTGGGTCGCCTACGTCTACGAGTCCGCTTACCGTAGGAAGTGGAGGTGGGAGTGCGGGTGGACATGTGTTGAGTGCGCATACGTTGCCTATTGTGCATACGCATACGCCTCCGTCGTCGCCGCCTCATTCGCCGAATTTGGGGCTGAGTTGGAGGGGGAGTGGGATTGGGGGTATGGGTGCTGGAGGAGGGGTGGGTGGGCCGCCGCTTGATGCTGTTGATGTTGGCCCGCTTTTGCCGTTGAGTTTGGGGGGTGTTAATGGTAGTGGTGTGAAGGAGAGTGTGGGGAGTGGAGGGAGTGCGAGTGGGAGTTTGGTTGGGAGGAAGGAGGGGAAGGAAAAAGAGAAGGAGAAGGAGAAGGAGAAAGAGGACGATGTGAATGCGAATGTGGTTGGGAATGCAAAGCCTTTGACGCCTATGAGTGTTCTTGGGATTTCTTTGGATGCGCCCTTGTCGACTTCTGCGCCTGCTTCGAGTGTTAATTCGCCTGCTCCTATTTCGACTATGAATTCGCCTGCTCCTACGTCGACTACGAATACGCCTATTGGAAGTCCTGTTCCCGCTGTTTCGGCGAGCTTGGAGGGTGAACAAGTTACTCAAGCATCTCCATCACAAGCACAGACGCAGACCCAGAGTCAACCTTTATCTCCAACGTCACCACCTACGACAAATACCAGTGTTCCGCAACTTGCTTCGTCAGCGTTGTTTGCGATTCCTCCGCCTTTGTTAAAGTCTCCAGAGGTTGAGCCTTCTGCGCCGACGAGTCCCGTTGCGACGCCGATTTCGTTGGCCGAGGTTGCTAATACGTCAGCTTCTTCTTCGCCTGCTTCAACCCCGACACCTACGCCTGCCCCTGCTCCTCCGCCGATGACTTTGGCGAGTGAGAGTGAAATTGGATTTGGATTTCAGCCTCAGGAAGGGTTTATGTCGGGTGGGATGGCTGGGACTGTTTCGGAAGGGTCTACCAATGCAACCCCAGTGAATGCGCAGGGCATGGAGAGTGTTGATATGAATGTTGATGTTCAGCCCCAGGGCTCGAGTGGTTCATCGTCTGAGAGTATGGCTGTTGATGCGTTGCAAATGCAGCAGCAGCAACAACAACAGGCTAATCTTGGTGCTTTTGGGATGTTTGATGCGCTTGGAGGAGCGAATGGGATTGGGAGTGGGTTAGTGGGTATGGTTGGGGTTGGGGTTGATAGTCCGTTTGGGATGTATCATCATCAAGCACCGGGAGTTTCTAGGGATGGAGAGCAAGCAGGACAAGCACAGTCTCAGCAGGAGATTCAACAAGAACATCAACACCAACAACACCAACAGCAGCAAGGGCCGTCTGAATCGCTCCAATACGCCTTCTTTGGCGTTCCTGATGGACTTGGATCGCTTCCCCCGCTTTCTGGGAATGTTGGGAGTGTGACGTTGGCTGGGGGGATGATTTCTGGACATCATCACCATTTGCATCATCATTCGCATGAGTCTTCGGGTTCGCATGATGGGAATGCGAGGCAGGGGCAGGGTGGAGAGGGGGGAGGGATGTTGCTTGATTCGATGGGGTTGCAGATGGATGGGATGGGGATGGGTGGTGGCAACGGTGGAGGAGGAGGTGGTGGTGGTGGTGGCGCGGGTGAGATTGGCGGTATTGCGCTTCCCGTGCCGTTGCCTGTGCCTATGTTTCCTCCTGTTTCTGAGCAGGGAGAGGGGAGGGGTGATGCAGCTGGGTTTGGGATTGGACAGATGCAGGTTGATCAGCAGCAGCAACAGCAGATGGAACAACAACAACAACAGATGCATCAACAACAGCTTCAGCAGCAGCAACAACAACAGCAGCAGCAGCAGCATCAACCGCCTCAGCAGACGTATTCTAATCAGATGTTGAATGCGCGTGCGCATAGGAGGGTGGAGTATCAGCCTCCTAGGCCCCTTGAAGAGGCGCCGTTGCTCAATAAAGACGGCAATATGTGGAAGATTGCTTGTAAGCTTAGGGTCTGGGAGATGTTAGTGCTATTTTCTCTTATTTTTGCGATGATTGGATTACTCATTTTTTTTTTCACCATTTCCCTTTATAGCACTAAACGCTATTCGCCTGATACCATTCGTTCTGTTGTTGCTCAAGACGCGCATGATTATTTTGTTGCGACTGGGAGGTTCCCTGTTGGGTATAGGCTCAATGCTTCGTCCTCAAGGTCGAGATGGGGACATCCGTCTTCCTCGTATGGGCACAGTTATGGCAGCAGTTTTGGACGATTCGGCAGATCCAAATTGGGCATGAAGAGGCGCGGCAGTCATTCGAGTTTAGACGGTCGTGGCAAGACGAGATCAAGAAGTCATACGCCTACGCCTGATGCAGAGAACGCGACGCCTTCGCCTGATGCTGGACCGCTGAGTCCTACGTCATCGTCCCCGCCGCTTTCGCCTGGTGAAGATGAGGATTTTATGTATGAGAAGATTTACCCATTTGAGCTTCTTGATGATGATTCGGCGGATGAGGCGTTGTCGCCGATGAGTCCGACGGGTGGAGGGGGTGATGGGGTGAGACCTGTTGCGAGTATTGGAGGGATTGTGGTTGATCCTAGGTGGGCGGAGGAGTATGATGAGGATGATACGGATGAGGATGATTTTGATGAGGACGATGACGAGGACGATGATGAGGATGACTCGGAGGATGAGGATGATGATGATGATGAGACGGAGGGTGATTGGGAGGAGGGTGAGGATATGGATATGGATATTGACGGGTTGGAGGATATGGAGGAGAGTGATGAAGAGGTGGCTGTTGGGGATGGTGTGAAGGTGAAGGATAAGGAGGTTGTTGTTTCTGATGAGAATCAGAAAGAGGGTGAGAAGGATAAGGAGGGCGGTGAGGGTGGGGCGGGAGAGTTGGTTACAGGCGCAATTTTGGGCAAGGGATTGTTGGCGTCTATTAAGGGCAAGGCAAAGGCTGTTGTGGGCGCTGTGAAGAGCCGAGTTAAAGCGGGTTCTAGGGGCAGTTCGCCTGCTGTTGATTCGTTGAAAGGAGACAGTAGTGCGACGTCGGGCAAGGTTATTGCTCAAGAAGAAGACCCGGACGCGGAAGGGGAGATGGAAGCTGATATTGAGCCATATTCTGATCCATCCTTCAATGCTGAGCTGTCGTCGCCTACCTCGCCGACAGCTGAAGCGTTGCCGATTAATTCTTCGCCAGGAGGTACTATGTCGTCGTTTTATATCCCGACAGTACCTGGAGGAAGTGGTAGTGGCATGAATGTCGGAGGATTCTTTGGAAGTGGCCCGCCTTCACCTACTGCTAGTTCATCCACGGACTCTACCAATGCTCATCAAGAACAAGCGCCATTGCAACTTGACCAACCTCAGTCTCAAAATTCCCAACCGCAGGGACCGCTTCAGATTGAACTCCCACCTCCTGTTTATATTTCCCCTATTCTGCCTTTGCCACCCCCACGGTTGGATACTATCCGTGTTGCGTGGTTGAGGAGCACAGAGTTGGGAGTTAAACTTACTGGACGGGGAACACCTGCAGACCGTGAACGAGCTGCGCAATGGGCGCGAGGGTGGAATGGGTTTGCGAGGAGTTCATCCTCTCCTATGGGACATAAGCAAGAGGGTGATGCCACCAAAGGAATGGGTCTTGTTCAAGCTGATAAGAGCCCAGCTGTGCATACGGACGTTCAAATGGCGACGACTCAGAGTCAGTGGGAGGAACTTTTGGCTGGATTGCAAGCTTCCACATCGTCTGATGGTGCTTCGAACAAGAGTGGTGATGGTTCAACGACAGAAACGGATGTCGCACCTTCCAGTGGTGGTAGCTCCAACCCCACTGAATCCATTCCAGACCCCGCTTTGCGACCTGCCACACCCCAGCCTGACCCTTCTGCGTCTTCGTCCGCCGCCACGTCACCCACGGGTAGCCTAGGCATGAACATGGGGCTCTTTGACATGGGTGGAATGAATATGAGCATGGATATGGGTTTTGTTTCCAATATGATGGTTGATGGACCGCCACCCTCTCCCCCTACGACCTTGCCGACCACCTTGGACAGTGGCAACAACAATGCTGTCAATGGTGACCCAGCCTGGTTTACTCAGTCGTCTCAAGATGGGCTTCAGCAGCCTCATCAGCTCGGTCATACAACGCCCATGTCTATGCGGATTCAGAGCGGACCTGGCTCTGAATCGTATGTGGATGCCTCACCTCCCAGTACCCATGCCACTAGTGGGACAAGTACCCTCAGCTTTGCTCTTGGATAATTATCCTCTCCAAAATTGTACCCAAAATTCTCAGCCTAGACTTTCCAAGCCACCGCTTTCGCCTGACTCATTGCTTCTTTTTGACGTCTTGATTTCCTTGTAACTGCTTTTTTTTTCTTTGTTTGACTTATTGAGCGGTAATAATCGCCGCGATTCATATCTACCCCCACGCTATCCATACATATACATCATCACCATTACTAGCTATCATACTAACTATATTGTCTCGACTTGCACCATGCTACTCGTTTGTACTATTGTTCTCTGGATTTTCCTTTATTTCTCGTTTTCTTGCATCATCTCTCTTACCCCTTCTCTAATTTTTTGTTTCTTTTTTTCCTATGGTTTTTAGCTCTTTTATCTCTCGTCGTCTTTTATCTTTTTACTTTCTTGTCTCCTATCTTTCGACTGTGCTCTCTCTTTTTCCTATCTCTGTCTCTGCTCCTTGTTTTTCGTATCAATCTTGTTTGTGCATTGCGTTTCTTTGCAATATATATTCGCTTTTGGATGGAACTAGATTTTCACGCTCTTATGTATCTTTGGGGTGATTTTCTTGAGATACTTCTTCAGTTGGTCGTCGGAGGTTTCGTCGATATGTTATGACTGTGCATGAACGAGCGCTAAGAAGCTCATAGGCATTATTATACCTCAAGTAATTTAGGTCGTGCGTGTCTGCGTAGTAATTTTGAACTTAAACAATGCGACCGCCGGATTGAAGGAAATCATTTGAATGATACGATAGTATTGAAACATTGATATTGCAAATCCAAGTCTTTCGCGATAGTGGCCTTCAGAACAGTCCGTAGGCTCCACGGTACCGGTAAACAACGACAAACTCAATCAGGGTTTCTGTACGATTGCTGTACGACGCTTTTTTTTTGTGACTTGTTCCGCAATTCCTACCTCTTACTTATGTACCAATGAAATATTTCCATCGTGGGTAAACCTGAAGATTCTTTTGATACCAATGCCCTCAAGAGTACAGCCATAACATGTCCAAAATCATCAAAAAGCACAGGGCCTGGAGACTCGATTTCGCCGACATACGCTTGTGATTGGTTCGGCTTTGACACAGTCAGGCTCCTGAAACGTGAAGTTGTCGCCTGTTGCGCGCCCTCAAGCTTGTCCCAACAGGTGCCTTGCAACGTGGGGGACGTATAAACTGAGCGCATCTATAAAAGCCCAACGTTTTCGCTCGCATCTCACTGTATAGTCTAACTTGAAGATTCCTGACAATGTCGAACATTAGCGTTCTCTTGACGTCGGTTGTGGTTCTATATCTCGTCAGGCGCGGTATCTCATACCAGAATGCAGTCAGAAGCATCCAGTACGTCGTCGATTGTTTTCCTCATGGATTAAAAATGGCTCAGAAATTCAACAAATAGAAATCTTCATGGCACTCGTTGTCTTCTTGCGTCGTATAGTATTCTGGGCATGATCTTGAAGAAGATTCCAGGAATGCCGCAGGCCATCACGTTGAGCAATAACCACATCTTCGAATGGGGTCATGATAGTATGTTGCCAATTCTCCTGTTCGAGAGCAAGCTAAACGTGAGCGTGTTATCCGTCGCGCAGTATTCGCAAAGGAAGGATGGGACGTGCGTTCAATTGTGAGTGTGCATGCTGAAGTCTTTTCTTTTCTGCCTCTCATGAATGACGCCCAGATAATCATGCTCCCGAAAGTCACCACCTTTATTTATGTGGCTGACGCTGCCATTGCCAAGGTTCGCTGGATGTGTACCGCTAGCAACATTCAATTCACCGCGATTCTATCCCACTAGGAGATTACTACCTCGCGCACTCGTTTCCCTAAACCTGTCGAGTTTTACGACACGCTGAGTTTCTACGGTCAAAACATCGTTGCTTCGGAAGGTGAGCAGTGGAAGAAATATCGCAGAATAACAGCGCCCGCATTTTCAGAGGTGCGTATCAATGACAATCCTTCATGCTAAAATACTAACTTCTATATTTATAGCGCAACAACAAGCTGGTCTGGGACGAGTCAATAAAAGTAATGGATGGATTGTTTAACGATGTGTGGAAGGATCAACATACCATCACTTATGATCATTGCCTCGACTTGACTTTGCCCGTGAGTGGACAGAACCGTTCTTCCCAACAGTTCCACTGGCTTACAGTCGGCCACAGATAGCACTTTTCATCATTGGATCAGCAGGTGGGGAGATACGCTTTATATTCGTCGGGACATTAACCAATGCGTATATCAGGATTTGGTCGAACTATTTCATGGGTGGAAGATGATGTCGTCCCACCAGGGCACCAAATGTCCTTCAAGGAGGCCTTTTCAATCATTAGCAAGGATTTCCTCATTCCACTAATCCTCCCAAAGTGGGCTATGGGCGTCACGAAGCGATCTGCCGCCGCGGGACAGGCTTTAACCGAGTTGCGAGTACGTGGTTCGAGAACGTGGTTTCACGACCTAATATCAGATTCTCATCCCCGTCTCATTAGAAATATGTGTTCGAAATGATTCATCAACGACAGACTTCCGATAAGGTCGAGCGAAATGATTTGTTCAGCATTTTATTGGAGGAAAATTCCGAGAGCATGGGTACTGCAGCATTGACTGATGACGAGCTAATCGGTGAGAATCTGGAGTTTGCTCATTTTCTCCTTTGTACCCTCTAACGTCTAGTCTTTCGTACTCAGGGAATGTCTTTATCTTCCTTGTTGCTGGACACGAGGTAAGACAATAGAATCATGCTTGTGTCTGCACTTATTAATATCCATCATATAGACTACAGCACATGCGTTGGTGTTTATGTTTGCATTGTTGGCACTTTATCCCGACGAGCAAGAAAAACTATACGAACAGACCAAGTCTGTGCTTAAGGATGGAAGAACCCCGGTAAGCATCTATTTTGCATGTATTTTTTTCTCTATAACGAAACCCAATAAACGCAGACGTATCAAGACATGAATTCCCTTACCTACGCTTTAGCGTGAGTCTAATATTGCAGAGCGGTAATGAGTTAGGACTAAACACCTCACTATTGCAGCGTCTTGAACGAGAGTCTCAGATTATTCCCCGTTGTAAGTGTTTTCATGACATGAAAAGCCTTTCTGAGTCATTCTACCACGACACGCACACAGGCGTCTTCATTCCCGAAGAAATCAGCTGAGGATACAACCATAACAACTCGCAACCTTGCCGGAGAAACCAAAACTGTCCCAATACCAAAGGGTACCTATCTCACTGTCTCAACAGTGGCGATTCACTATAACCGTACGTGCTTTAAGTAATAACCATAGTAATTGAGACTGACCTGTTGATCTTCTAGCGCGCTACTGGCCCCAGCCAAAGACTTTCAGACCTGAGCGTTTCCTGGAACCTGACTGGCCTCGTGATGCTTTTTACCCTTTTAATGCTGGTACGATATCGCTCGGTGTCACGTTTCGAGAAATAGTCAGTTCTAATGCACTCCCTTCCTCTAGGTCCGCGTGCCTGTTTGGGTCGAAGGTGTGTCGCAGTTGTACAAAGGGCTTGTTCTATGCGTTGACTCAATGGATGTAGGTTTGCTGAGACTGAGGCCATTGCAGTCTTGACAATGCTCGTCTTGAAATATAAAATCACGATCAAGGAGGAACCCCAATTTGCGCATGAAACCTTCGAGGAACGCAAAGCAAGAGTTCTGGCATTGGATCAAGGCATAACATTGATGTGCGTATGTTTTGCTGTTGTGCTGTCCTTGCTAATTCGTGAACATTTACAGACCTCTGAGAACTCCATTGGTCTTCACTCGCCGAGAGTGAGTGATGACTGCCAGTCATAAAGTGCGAGTAACCACCACGCTTCGGGGTTTGCTCTCGAACCACTTGGGTCCATCTCATGTTTTGATATACCGAGTATGTTGATCTCAGAAATTTACACTCACCTCAATCATCCTCTCGATGTGTTCTGAATCACTAGAGAAGCGAAGCATCTTACCGAAGAGGCTTTCCTCGCTGAGATGAACTGCATCCAATTGGGTGTGCCAGGATGGTGCTGGAGTTCTTTGGTCAATCTCTT
>NHTK01005590.1:0-10722 GCA_002938355.1 Panaeolus cyanescens | reverse complement strand
GATGGGAGACTCAAATAAAGAGATACGAGGCCCAATACAGGGGACAAGAGGTCGAAGAGGGTTGGGGGTGAGCCCAAGGTGGCACAAGATGGTGGCGAAATATGGGCCAGCTCCGCAATCTTACTGGAGTCTAGACGATAGGTATGCGCTTTTCCTACGCCATTTCAAGTCTTTTTGATCATGCTGTTCAACCAGTTCCTCGACCATAGGGAGTGCATTCTTGCGCCACATTTAAGAGCAAACTAGAGGATTTTTCTACGTCTTTGGAAGAATGACATCGCTTCTCCGACACAATATAATCATCTAGAACGTGGCGTTTGCTTCTCGGGATTAAGGATTTTGACGCCAGGTCAGAAATGAAACTTGAAGCACACATAATAGTAAATCTCATCACGATTCTTCTTCTTCTTCACTCATAATCGTCAGGTCATTATTACCGTGATTTCGGCATATAACTCTGCAGTCCTGGTTATGCTGGACTCGAAAAGGGGCATTGACGCGATGTCTGACGGATAACTATTAAGGATATGAACTTGTGCCTACGGTCTCTGCGGTAGATTTCCGCCTATTTCCGCCAATGAGTTCTCAAATACTGACTCATAATCAGTTAGTTGTTCCCAGTTTTTTTTACCAACGCCAATGGTGGCGAACGTTAAAGAGTGGCACTCCATAGAGTTCCACACTTCTGAGTTGAAAAAAAGCCTCTGGATTAAGCGTATTAATAGGGGCGAAATCTGAGTTCCAAACAATTTCAATTCCGACCTGATCCCAACAGTTCATCCAACCATGAACGTTGAACATCTCAATGGGCGCCACAGTGACTCCTGGACTTCACCAAGACCTAACCAGTTTTCAGTTCGCCTCGGAATGTTCTTGTCACTACTTCTAGGAATGAGTCGCGTAGATACGCGACTCCGAGTCATCAGAGTCTGATGTGATTGCCTTCCTGGACCAGCCTATCACGTTAGACTTTGAAGCTGCTGCAGTTGGTAACTTCGCGCAACGCCTGGCCCTTGGTCCCAATTTTACGTCCAATTCGCCATGAGGCGAAAATAACGACGCGTCACTTGAATATCCGTTCACTTTTGTGGATCAAGTTGAGCTGTCGTTCTGCCTTTTGGTAATCAAGTTGAATTTCACGGAGGCGAGTACTTACCGTTATTTTTCTTGGACGATGCGTAATACTACGCCCCCACTTGAACTCATGCCATACCGCTGGTTACATCCTACGTCGTATCTTGCGTGATATGCTCATAATTTGTTCAACAATTAGATCACATTCCTCGGTTCTTTTCTTCGGTTCTTTGTGGTCAAGGGCTCCACTCTCATTCACACAGACCCACCTGCGAAGAACTTGAGGGTTATGCAGTTGCATGCTTAGTTGCAGCTTACATACTCGACGTGTACAGCAAGAAAAGTGGATGAGGGATGATATTTTTTATCGTAAGTCCTGTATGTTCGTGTATGAATCGTTTCCTTTGATCTTGCTCAACGTGTTCATCAGGCATGGGAGAGAAACCCTTAGATTACGACCTAAGCTCGGTCAGATGTGCCCAAGATACTAGAAGCGTCGCAGAACCCAAAAGTACCTTTACGTCGCGTGGCGTGTCCAAAAGAATTTCATTTCAGAGGAGTTCCTCGGAAGGTCAAGCTCAACACCCCGTTTTCTGACGTCTTTCAAGTTTCTGCTGTCGATAATCTCTATCTGATACCGAACAAAGGCTCGAAATGGACCCTCATTTATCTACGTTGAGCTTCTCTACCAGCTGTCAGCGCCGATGTCCCCAGCAAAACCCCGGTGCACCTTATTTCCGTGACGTTCTCAATGCTGTTTTCATCATATTGCGGGCACAACCGATTTACAATGCGCTTCCATATCAGTTCCATTGGGAAGCAGTGTGATAGGTATACTGGTATAGGACCGAGTACTCCACCGTTGTCGCTCTGGATTTGACCACGTGTTGTTCATTTTCAGTGGCAAATCTGTTGAGGTATTCTTTACTAGCGATATTAGTGTTCAAGCCGCCCGAGGACCATTCAAACAATCGCTAGAAGTGCACGGTTATCATCCTCTGAGTCCCATGGCCTTCAAGTATAAAAGAAAACTCTCAAGCATATCTGGATTCAGCGGGCTTTCCTGACGAGTTGACGATGCTTTCTGTCTATCTTGTGTTTCTTTCTGTGCTCCTCTTTCAACAAGGGGTCGCCGCCCAGGACTTCACAGCACTTGGGTCTACCTACGCAGGCTCTACGTCAACTGCTGTATTTCCACCTCCAGGAGCCACAGACCCTCCTGCCAGTCTCTACCCAGATGGATCCCAAGTCGGATATCCTGGTCCAACCTCTAGTCAGTCTCCTGTTTTCATCCCTTCGAACCAAATCTAACCTATCTCGTTGTAGCTGGTGACCAGCCAAATGCAATCGCTACTGCGCCAGCGCTTGCAAAGATGGACTCCGTTTTCCCACTTGTCCAGCCTGCAGCCTTCGACGATCGAAACAAAACCACGTCGTCGTTCAACGTTTTGCGACACCTTGGAATCCTGTCCCCATTCAAGTCTGTCGATAGCTTTGGGCTCCCTGACTCTTCACCCGTGATTCCAAACGGATGCAAACTGCAGCAAGTGCACCTTATCCATCGTCATGGTGCAAGGTACCCCACCGGGGACTCTGGTACCACGCAATTCGCTACGAAGATCCATCAAGTAGCCAAGGAAGGCAAATTCTCTGCACTCGGCGATCTCAGCTTTTTGAACACTTGGACCTATAAGCTTGGTGAGGCTATCCTGACACCCTTTGGAAGGTCCCAGCTGTAAGAAGTTCTGAAAGCGTCGGATTTTTGCCTTATAACTAACTTATGGCAACATAGGTTCAATCTTGGAGTTGGCTTCAGCGTGAAATATGGTATGTACAAGGCTCTCGTAACTTGTCGCAGTGTTCTCATCCATCTCTAGGTGAACTTCTCAAGGACTTCAAACATAAGCCGGTTTTCCGTACCACATCCGAAGGTAAATCGCCAATGTTTGTCTCTATTCTTTGTTCTGACTCTGATACATTTGATGCACAGCCCGTATGCTCGATTCTGCGTAAGTTTTGCCATTTTTCTGCCGTTAATATGGGGGCTGACTGTTGCCTTAAAGCCTTCATTTCCATGCTGGGTTCTTCGGTGTTCAGAAATATGAAAGCAACTATCACCAAGTCATTACGATTGAACATCCTGGTCAGAACAATACCCTGGCTCCATACTTCAACTGCCCAAACGCCAACAATGACATCGCACATTTGGGTGCAGTTGAAGCAACAAAATGGGTCAACACGTATCTGAAAAAAGCCCTCAAGAGATTGTCCCCTCTCGTCAAGGGCTACAAACTCGTAATGGATGATTTGATCAACATGCAGCAATTGTGTGCCTTCGAGGTAGGTCCCACATCAGTCGAGCTGTAGTTCCTGACACCAATACCAATGTTTTGCAGACCGTTTCCTTGGGATATTCCGACTTTTGCAGCCTCTTCACAGAAGAGGAATGGAAAGGATTCGACTACTACTGGGGTACGTCAAGATTATTTGCATATGCGCCACGTACTCATTCCGAACAACAGCTCTGCAATTCTGGTACAGCTTTGGTCCTGGCAATCCTGCCTCTGCTGCACAGGGCGTCGGTTATGTTCACGAGCTCATTGCCCGACTCACAAAGACACCTATCACGACCTTTGACTCTACTGTCAATTCCACCATTGTAAACGACGACCGCACTTTCCCTCTGGATCAGCCCATCTTCGTGGACGCAACCCACGATACCGTCATGACTCAAAGTACGTTTCTGGCCATGCTTGCTCTGATATATTCTAATATCTGTCCTCTAGTGTTTGTCGCCATGAACTTTACGACTCTAGCCGCGAACGGTCCTCTTCCCACTGATCGCATCCCCAACGACAGAGTGAGAACAGTTTCTTAGGTCGTACGTTCGTCCAGCAAAGTATTAATGTTCTGCATATTTTTTAGACCTACATCATGAACAAAATCACCCCCTTCGCCGCCAACCTCGTTGCTCAGGTCATGTCCTGCCCTGCTTCTGACGAACCATCTCACATCCGATGGATTTTGAACGATGCGGTCTTGCCATTGTCGGGCATCAAAGGATGCAAAGCTAACAAGGACGGCCTTTGCGAGCTTCCGGCCTTCATTGCGGCCATGAAGCAACGCATCACTGAGATTGACTTCCAGGCTGGCTGCTTCGGTAACTATACGGTCCCCGACCCCAACAACATTGTAAACGGACAACCCCCAAAGTAAAACAGTGGTTACAGCGCGAGCTAGAGCTGTAGCTATCAACTTGTAAACGACAACTTCTGGATTGATGATGCGATACGAACTTAGATGTCCTAAATGTAACTTCCCTCATGTCGTCGATACGATCTTACCAAATGTACAAAACTTTTTCTGTGAACCACAGGTTCAAAATCTTCCGACCTTGGCAGGGAGCAGTGGCGGCCTTTCATTTCACTATGAAGATGGGGCAATCATGTTGGAAACTTGGAGAACCGAAACTGCAGGCATTGTAGTAGAACGCATTGCACCGTTGGGCCGTCAGTACCTGAAACGCAATTTTTGGCCTTTTCTCGCGATTTCTTCTTCGCTGTTTCTTCGTGTTCTCAATCTGGCGCGCTGTTTGTGGTTCACATTTCTTGAGGTGGATCTTGGTCAATTTACAACAAAAAGTCCATCCAATCCCCTAGCTAATCTAATAGTCTTCGCCTGAACACCTTACGCCTCCCCGCTAGTCTTATGACTTCGCTTTCTCTTCTTCTTCTTGTGCTGATCACCACCGTTGACCTCAACAACTTGTTTCTCTTTCGCTGCCAGGTCCCGCTTGCCTCCTTCCTCCAGCTTCGAGCCCTCTTGATCCCTTTTCCTCTTATTTTCCTTCTGCGTAGGTTCCTCTGAATCCGCAACCGTCATCTCGACATCATCACCTTCTTCCCCCTCCTGACCCCCTTGAGCTGCCCTCAACTTCATTCGCTCCTTCTTTCCAAGCCTCTTCTTTGGCTTATCGTCTCCCATCCCATCACCTTTTCTCCTTTCGCCTTCCACACCCCATCCGCCGGCCCCACTCCCACTCGCCCACCCAGCCTTTACTATTCTCTCCCGAACTGTACCCTTCAACTCTTTTAATTTCTCCTGCCGCGTCTTACTGTACCGGCCTTTATCATCTCCCTGTCTGTATGGCGCGTACTTTTTGATCCCGACGTATTCGTTGAGTTCTTTGTCGGTGGCCATGAGGATTTCGACAGGGCTAAGTGCGTGGGCGTCCGGTTTTACAGTGGTATATTTAAAGCGCGTGGGCATGCCAGCGACCTATACAACGAAAAGTAGTCATTGGTTAGCGAAGAAATCAACAAAAATCAAAAGAAAAACCTCGCACCATGTCATTGAAATCCAAAGCATAAATTTGTTCCATATATTCATCCAACTTGCGCTTTCTCATCTCCTCAGTACCATCCCACTCTTCGTCATCATCCCCAAACGCAGGCTTAACATCCGCATCCATGGCATCAATATCGACACCCATATCGTCGTCGTCTTCATCAGCTTTCTTTCTCTTTTTCTTCTTCTTTTTCTTCTCCTCCTTTTTACTTGTCCCTGCCCCTTCATCATTCAGTACATTCATTCCATACGACACATCCATGGCATCATCATCCACCATAGGAATATCGCCAATATCGATATCATCATCCCACACAGGCTTCCCATCCTCGTCGTATTTCAGCTCCTCATCGCCATACTCTTCACCATCTTCACCCTCAAACAACCCCTTCATCTGCTTGTCGTGCTTTTCAGGGTCCCAGTCTGCTTCAAAGTCCAGCTCCTGCATAGCCCTTTCAAACTCCTCATCATCCACATCCTCCTCATCCTTGAACTTCGCCAGCCTCTTCAAACCACCCTCAACACCAACCATACCCAGCTTCCTCCTCAGCTCCCGCATCTTCAACGCCTTCAACCGCTTCACCTCCTCCCTCTTCTTCTCGAGCTCTTCCTTCTTCCTCTCTTTCTTCCTCTCCCTTGCATCTTTACGCGTATTATCAGAACGACGAAGCGTCGAGTCGAGGTTACGCGGGTAGGTGGCGATAACGGCTGCATTAGGCTCTTCGAAGCGATGGTTATACGAAGCTTCAAAGTGGTCTGCGAGCGAGTCGAAAGACTCGTCTGAAAGTAGGCCGGTATCTTCTTCTTCTGCAGGCACTCCTTCTTCCCCGTCTTCGAGTTTGACGGAGGACTTGGACTTTTCCTTTTTGCGACGTTCGGGAGCTTGGGCTGTTACTTCGTTGTAGGTTGGCACATGGCCAGCTGCACGATCAATCCAGCCTCGGTTCAAGATGTAACTGGTAAACGATGAAAATATAAGCACGTGTATCCATGAGATGAAACGGAAAATAGAGTAAAAAAAGGCACGAATACGCAAAGTGATGACATGAAATGTGGAAAATAAACAAGAAAAAGTAGAACGATGGGTACTGACTTCATCAAAAACTCTTGATCTTCCTCCGCCTTGCTCTTCTTCGGTTTCTCCTCCTGCTCCTTGCCTTTTGATTTTTTCTTCTTTTTCTTTTTCTTCTTCTCTCCGGATTTAGTCTCCCCCTCATCGCCCCCGTCCTCTCCATCACCATCCTTGGCCACACCACCCTCGTCTTCATGTCCCTCTTCATCATCAGACCCACCCACACTGACCAAATCCCTCAGATCTCCCACCTCTCGCTCCAAAAACGCTTTATACTCCTCCTCCTCTCTCTCCAACTCGTCCTTGGTTTTTTCACGAGGGATCAAAAAATCGTCGCCCTCTTCTCCATCAGCGGTTGGGACGGCCTTGTGAAACGCTGCAATGGTTTCTTTTCGGAGGATCTCTTGTTCTTGGACGTGTGTCAGTGGTTGAGGTGAAGGAGATCTTGAGTTTGCAGGTGAGAGTTGCGCTTCGAGGTTTAGTTGGCGAAGAGTGACGGGTTTGGACTGGGTATGAGGTGGTTAACGATCAGATAGTTACGTAGAAGCGGGGTTATAATGCGTACTTTGTCCTTCTTTGCGAGCGCAGTCGTGCTAGGTAGTGGTTTCGTTGAAACCTTTTCTACTTCCTCTATGAAAACATATCAGGATCTCTCTTTTCCCGATGAACAATTGAATAAAACAAGAGAAGGACAACAAATGCACAGAAACAGTGTTCAAAACATACCTCCATAAATATTCACCCCACTGTCATATATCGCTGGATCTCTCTTTTTTATCCTGGCAAGCGTTCTGAGGATAGCAGCATCAACAGCTGGGGTAAGTTCTTCCCCAACTTCGTCCTCTGATTCTGCACTCTCCGAGTCGGTCGACTCGTCAGAGTCGGACGATGCATTGGGGTCATAATCAGACCCATACTTTGCTTTTACTGTGTCACAAAATAAACCGAATTTTTTGAATTCAAATTCGTCAAACTGTCAATTTTGAGATTGGCACCAGGTAGGATGAAATGCACGCACGTCTTTCAAGCTCCTCCCTCTCTTTTCGGTATTGGAACGCCTTTGCGTAGTGTTCGTTAATAGTCAGTTGTGTCGTTTTCTCGCCGACATCGCTTTCAGAGTCAGAGAAAAGTTCTTGTTTTGCAGATGCCATTAGGGTTGTGGGAGTCGCGCCAGATCAGTATTCCAGTGAAATCTGGTATTTCCAATGGTTCCGCTGGGTTTATGGAAGGCCTATTAGCGAACAATATGATAGATAAAGGGTATTGCGTCCTAAGCCGTTGAAGTCGTCCTGCCTTCAAACAGGAACGATGAAGGATTGTCGCGAGCACACCAACGACGACGATGAGCACTGTCCTCAACGAAAAATAGGCGTGAGAACAACTTACTCCATATATGTATATTCTATGACAAACAGACACACCACATGGTCTCAGGGGCGTTGCACGCTGTTTGACCCTTTTTATAGACGTCTTTATAACAGAGCTCACACATTTTGCTGCGCCGGTGGGAGCTGAACTACTTGGGACCTGTCAGGCGACCTATATAAACCCGCAGCATTGCAAATTCGAAGTGACTCGATTGACAATACCCTCCGCGTTGAGCGTAGCGCGTTTATCATACGACAACGATACGACAAAGAGGCCTTGCAAGCCGCAGCTTTCTTGCTTCTAACCGTCATTCTCCTCGTGAACTCTGATTGTTTTCTTTGGTCTCCTTGCTCAAGACCTGGCACTTAACAGGAAATTCCGATCAAATTGCCTTCCGAAGGCCTTATACTATCACTACGGCCGATACATCGATAACTTCAGACCATGATCATTGACCCGGACACACAAGCATCGTCAGATGGAGAGAGATCGCCACTCAAAAGCACTCCTCCCGCACCAAATTATAACGCTAACGCTTACAACCAACCCCCACCGCCATACATTGCTGGTCCAGCAGGGTATCATTCTGGTGCATCTCCGCCTCATTCACCCCAGAGTCACCAGCATCAACACCTGCGGCCGGTTCACTCCTATAACGATGGCTCGGATCAAAATTCCACCCAATACTACAACCCCAATCCCCAGCCTTTCAAACGCCTGGTCAAGGCCTTCACCATTGCCGCCATTTTTATCATTCTATGGGGGGTCTTTGTTGACTCGATAGAGATTTTGGTGAATGTTAAGGGGAATGAGTCGAAAAGAGCACATGACGATGATATCACGGCACCAGAAAGATATGTAGTTCCTGGAAGGAGGTTTCGGAAGCTGTACGCATATCTGCCGGAATTGGTGAGTTTAAAAGCACGGCGTCCTTTTGACTTTACTGAGCAATGTTCGCTTTTCCGATTCAATTTTATTGATAGATAAACGATTCGTGGTTGCCATCTCATGATTCAGTTCCTCATTCGCGTTTGACTTCTCCAGCAAGCCGTGTAGCCACACCAACAACACCGCTTCTGAATCCCTCATCAGCACCTCAACTCACCTATCCCAACCCGAACCCTTACTCGAGGGCCCTTCCAATGCAATATCCACCTCCGTTGTCTTCATTCGTCACCAAAGAGCCTTCTCCTGCTTCTGAGACGAATGGAGCTTGGTCTGGTTACATGACCCGCTCAACCTCATGACCTCCCATTGTAAACTTTGTCCACGACTCACGACTCACGACACGTCAATTTTCTACTTTTTGTATGTTCTGGAAACCAAACTTCGGTATCTTTCGCTGTTACCTTTGAATATCATTTACGAACTTGTAATTGTATCCTTACACCTATTATGATTGTACCATATTTCTTCTCGCAGTAGTATAAAATTGCGGCGGGCGCTTATTTCAATGAAGAAAATCCGAGTTAGCAAACTACAAGTTCAAATCCTCATGAGTTTACGTGTACGGAGCTGATCATATTTGGCATGATATGAGGTCCTTGACCCTGTAAATATACAGGTATTATGCGATTAAGAGTATCACTGGCATGATTTGAATTTGCAAGTACACATCGCTAAGCTTGGACATGGCCAGTGGCGCGGAAGAAGTAGCGCCCAATGGCCAGACTGAAACCTTTGGCTGACACACAAGGTTGAAAAATGCAGGACATAATAAGATTTTGTTCTTAATTTGAAAGCAAACAGATAAGAGCAGATCATTGATGACAAAAGGGAACGAACACGTTTGGAGAAGCAAAGTATCGTCAGGCAATGCCCAACAGTCAGACTTAGTCATGTATTATAACCGCGTCGCGTCGCGTCCCAACTTCACTAGTCATCATAGATCATGATCATACAGTACTGTCAGTGTCAGTGTCAGTGTCAGTGTCAGTGTCAGTGTCATCGTCGAATTCTTTGTGGTCCTAGTCGAAGCTAAGTTCACTGTTCAAGCTGTGGTTCGTCCGAGTGCTATGCGCCAGCTGAGTTTGAAATAATTTCCAATTCCGCCTAGACCCATAACACGCATCAACATTGACATACCTACTTGGTTTTTTGCTTCACGTCTTCAACATTGTCGGCCATACGTCCTATAGGCTAAGGGCTAAACTCAAAGTGTACCTCTGATGGAACTCTGGAAATGGGTGTCTACGCAATTAACGTTAAAATGATTGCTGATACCGCGGACTTGCCGCTATTACTTACAATGACTGTGTGAACAATCCTGGGCACATTGTACTGGCCGCCGTGAGGCCCTGGTGAGGCCCAAGGGATCTCTCACGTTTCGTTGTTTGTGGTTCAAGCTCAGCTGTTTTCAACATCTTCCATCAACCTACATCTTCTCTCTCTGGACACTAGCACTCTTTTTCTTGTTCTTTTGATCATCGACTTCACTAAGGTCTTGCTTTGCGACAACCCCAAAATCTGACACACCTTTGCATATTTTATTGCGGACAATTTTCCAATAACATCTTGAGTAGATGGATCTCTTGCGTCGTTTCTTTGACCCGGTTCTCCGACCCTTTTCAATGTTGAACTCTTCACCCTCGACGAACAAATCTTCAAAGGTGTCTGACCGTTCCTTTGAGTCTGTATGGAATTTACTTGGAGAGTACGACAAAGAAGATGGAATGTCGTTTCTCATTGACTACGTCATTACTATCTACAACTATCATGCCGTCCTACATAAAGAGTATAACTACAAGGACTCCATAGTGAGTGCAATCCGCTGGTACAAACAACGCGACGGACCCCAGCACGAGTTCGTCATTATCACAGTTCAAGTCAGTTTCGAACAAGGCGAAACTAAACACACAAAG
>NHTK01005589.1:0-10704 GCA_002938355.1 Panaeolus cyanescens | reverse complement strand
TCGCGTTATGGCAGGCCGAGCGATTGTTCAGAGTGAATTGGGGTGCTGTGGGTATTATAGTCCCTATATTGAAGCTACGACGAGTGCCCTATGCTATTCGCGGACGATGGTGGGGTATCAGAGGGATAAGGGGAGGTATGGGAATACCGGGACTGGTGCGTTGGATTTTTTTCCATTGTATGAAACGATGCATTCATGGATATCTGGTACGCACATATGCATATGTAGGTACGTTTACGGGAGGGTGCAAAAAGCCGTTTATGGAGTTTCAAAGGAGGGTATTGGGGGTGTGGTATAGAGTTGTGTTTTGTGTTGTGCCGCTGCATTTGGGGGTTTTTGTGACGAGTGTGGTGTGTGGGAATCATGTGGAGTATAGGTTTGGGAGGGGGGTGAATTATGGGATGCCAGCGGGTGGAAGATTGCTGTCGAGAGATGCAGGAGGGAAGGATGGAGAGTCAAAGAGAGGAGGGGAAGGGAAGGGTGAGGTGCGTGCAGAGCTTGAGGGATCGAGGTGGTGGCAAAGGTACGCAGTGATCACCAGGAGTCCTAGCCGTGCACGATTTCTTGTTTGAACTGATGTTTGAAAATTGCGATATCGATTGGTAGGGATATTATACGTCGATATCGAGCATCGACGTTGGGCGTTGATGATGCTGATGAGCGCAATTCGAAATTGGTGAATGAATCACGATCGAAGCTGAAGTACAAGGATAAAGAGTTGGAGGTTACTACGGGTGCGGTTAGGGGTGGGTATGATTCGCATAATCACGAGTATGGGAACGGGTATGGAAATGAGTATAGAAATATCAATGGGGATGGGTACGGACATGGTTATCGATACGATCCGGTGAGGAGGATGAGTGCGGGAGGGAGTACGAGTGGAGGGAGGAGCGCTAGTGGGATGAGTACGCCTACGGGGGGAGTAGATGTGTTGGGGTATTTGCCTGCGCCGAATGGTGCTTAGTTTTGCGATGGTCTGACTTGAACGCTTGAATAGATCGGAGTTTTGTAGTAGTAGTAGTAGTAGTAGTAGTAGTAGTAGTAGTAGTAGGAGTAGTATTCAGAGCGCTACGACTCAGCTCCCCGGGTCCTGGTTCCTAGTAGTCTCAGGTGTTACCTTAGTACCGGGGACCGTTCGAAAACCAGTTGCCAGGACAGATATTTCCCTATTGTACCTACTCTAGTCTATATAGTATGTATTCTGTTCATTGTTGTCGTGCATTGCAGGTATTAGCATTGGAGACGCATCATAGACCTTGAGAACCCTGTATGCATATTTAGCCAAGAGACTGATAACGGCTTTCTGTGCGATGAGATTTCTCAGACGGCCTTCGATGGTGAGTCGTGCGTTTTGTGCTTCGACATGAGGCAGCTCAGAGTACACCGTTGTGAGCAACTGGTCTCTTCACTTCTTCGTTGCCGGTGCATTGGAGAAGTGCGTGCTCCGGGGTCTCCACCTGCACGATACAGAAGCGACACAGTCTCTGCTCCCTTGGTACCTTTGGCCTTGGATGCTCTGACCATCTGAGCTTCTCATCCCACACATTGGCAGTAGAGAGGATAATTTGTGTGAGGGCAATTCGATGTCTGGGATTCTTAATTTAGAGGTAATAACGTTCGGCCCGAGTTCGTGTCCCAATAGCAATTGCTGCACTGTCCAACCAATGGTGTAACAAATATAGTTTTGTGGATTGACTGATGGCTCAATGCAATTCCTGTGCTGCGGTTTCTTTAATCTCCCTGACAATAATTTCAATATCATTCCTTGAGGCCGTCTCCAAGTCGGGCAGCTTTATGGCACCATTAGGGAGATCTTTGATGCATGTTTCGAGATCTTTGACCCACGATGTCGCACCGGTTTGTGCCAGTTGTATTGAGTCATTTAGTGCTCTTCGAACAATATTCAAGTTAATGTAGACAAGTTTTACGATATATATAGAGTGGGCTTTGTACTAGCGGTGATCGTGTAATTTTGCCCTACTTTCTAGTAGTATGCTTGCTAGCAGGAGTATGAGCAAATTCAAACTCGAACGTTCAAAGTTGACAACAACTTGAAAGGGGTTGATTTAGAAACACAATGGGTTAGTGGACTACAAGGCCCATAATCTGGTCGTTGATTATGATAACTCGACGAATAGGGTAATTGTAACGAATCAAGGCCCCCATTGTCCTATGCTAATAAAAATATAAATAGCAGACCTTGCTCTTTCTTTTCTTCACCCAATTGCAAACCCAAATATGTCTGCCAGTACTTCAACACACGAACCACCCATATTGCCACTCGATGTTCTTTGGAAGATATTCCAAGAATATCCCAAAACCCCATGCATCAATGCCAATTCAGCCCCTATATGCGAATGCCTCTCCTCCTCCCTCCCACCCAAAGACGCAGACCTGGCATGTCCAAAACTCATTCGCGAGCTCCTCGCCATGCGATTCGTATCCAAAGACTTTGCCATCGTCCTCAAACAACTCGTATTCCAATCCATCACCATACATCGCAAAGCATGGACAACCCAGCGCGAACACGAGACTACCCAGACGCTCCTCGACGCAGTTAACGGCGACGGCGGGATCACCATCCGCGAATGCATCCGTCGCATGCATTGGAAACATACCACCAACAAAGACGCTGACGTCAGGTCATCCCAATTTTTAAAATTACAACTCGCATACGTCGAAAACCTCCCCAACCTCTCATCGCTACATGTCACGTCCGCGCTCAGACCCGTGCGAGACGTTGTATCTGCCCCAGGCTGCGAGGTGACGGGGGTGAAAAAGAAGGATTGGTTCCTTGATTCTTCTTTGATGAATTTTGTGGACCGCTGCATGTCATCCCTCTCCGCAATCTCACTAGACCACTTATCCAACGTCCCAATATATACCATCCTTTCCAACGCCTCCCTACTCACACTCGTCCTGCGAGAAATTACATTCGCACCACATTCTTCAGGTCCTATTCTGAAACCGCAACTTGACTCTACCCCTAGCGCTAGCGCTGGCTATAACCTCCGCAACCTCACCATCATCGGTAGCAAAACGCCATTCCTCCCCCTCCTCCCCCACCTCCCCAAGCTCCAAAGCCTCGTCATCGATTTAAGCGTCTCACACACATCCGAATTATTGCCATCGCACAGTGGCAACCTCGACTCTAGATCTGAGGACGCGTGGGCGGGACGCGCACCCCGAGCATGGGAACACCTCGAGACGCTCAAGTTCCGCGGCAACTTGGGCGCGTTTGATGAGATCTTCAAGGTGGGCGAGGCTGATAGGGTAGGGGTTGTGTTGTTTCCCCATTTGAGGGTATTGGAGGTTAAGGATGAGCCCGAGGTAGCGGAGTTGGAGATAAATGCACCTGGGATACAGTGGGGCGGTGTACTAGGCACGCAAGAGCATCTGCGTGTTTTTGATGATCAGTGGGTGGAGAGAGCTCGGAGAGAGAGAGGGACTCGGAGTGTTGGATTTGGTTTAGGGAGTACAGGTTTGGAGATGAGGTGTTTGAAGAGATTGGTGATTGATCAGACTTCATGTATGTCGGTCGGCCTTTAATATTTTTTATTTGATTCGATTTACTGATTCTCTATTTCTATTCTCTTTTTTTCTTTCATATTTGATTTTAAATTATAGGGTACGCTTCCAAAGTATCCATCCGATTACAAAGGTGTAAAACTCCACGATCCGTTCTCGAATACTTCAAAATCAAAGACCACGGGTCACTCGAAGAACTCGAGGTATACGTCCCACACATGTGCTTAAGCAGGAAGAAACAAGACACCGAAATGGAGGTTATGAAAGAATATATCACCAGCCTACTATATAGCGCAGCACTCGAGGACATGAAACCATTCGCAGGCTCGAGCTCATTAACCCCACCGTCAACAGCATCTCGCATGCACCGTATCACCCTCGGCACTCACATACAACTAGATTCCCTGGCATGGACAGATCCCAACTTTGAAATTATCCGAAAACCCCTCATCTCATTCGAGGACGCGGCTAAAAAACTATTTCCTGGCGTTCAATGCCATTTTGAGGCGTGTTTGAGGACGAGCGATGCTTCGGAGGTCCCGCTTGGGTGGCCGATGAGTCAAAGGCGTCAGAAAGGGTGTTTTGATGCATATGATATGATTGATAGTGGGTATCAGCGCTTGGATTTGGAACTTTATCCTTCTGAGAGGGTGTTGGAGGGGAGCTTGGGCCTTAGAAGTGGGTAGACTGGGTCGAGGTATATTAGACAAGGTTGTATTCATTTTGGTTGAGCTATTTGGGGGCAGATGCGTTGTTTTCCTTAACTTTACTGAATGTTATTTGAGCGAACGACATACTTGAAATTATTATTTATTTTTCAGTCATATGGTACGATAAATGTAGGGGGATAGTACAGTGGAGTCAAGGTATTATGGAACATGATCGTATCGCAGAAATGCTCGGGGAAGAGTATGGTACAAGTGAGCGAACATATACATAGATAATAAGATAACAGAAAGAAGGGAAAGAAAATCGCGACACAGTAGAACAGAACGGAGAACGACTAGAGCTCGACAGCAACTTTGCGAACAGGGTTATACAATACATCCCTGGCAGCATTATGCTTCTCCAACAACTCCTTGTCATCCGCGTCAACCTCATCCATATCCAACGGGACCTTGGTGAACCTAATCTTCCCAGTTGGTACCCCTTTGCCATCTCGCTCAACATCCTTCTCATACTTAATCCAGCGGTTGAGGTGGCTTACAGTGGAGGTAACATGTCGCCCTATCCCATCACATTTCATCGTCGCACTCGAACCCTGACACTCAGGCCCAAATTTGCACGGGAGCTTCCAAAGCTCCCACTTCACATCCTCGTGGTACTCACATTCCAGAAGATGCTTGTACACATTATTCGAAGGCTGACGATCCTTGGCATCAACGCGTTTGGTGCCCTTTGGCGGGAGATGCACCCATATCATTTTATGGCAAGGTTTGCCGTCGGTGCGAGGCCATTCACAGCGGATGTATGCGTTGCCTGATGATTTGTTTTCCACATCGGGCTCTTGGTCGGGTTTGAACGAATCACGCTCTTCGTCGTCTGAAGAGTAGTCGGATTCATCGTCGGAATCATCAGCTGGAGGGGCGGGGCCTTTGCTTCGGAGGATGTACCGATGAGTACGGGGAGATTCAGATTCCTTCGCTGATCCTGTGGTACTGACTGCGTCTTCTTCGTCGGGGGTTGTCGACATCCCATAACCGTTGCTTTCAGTGTGAAAGCCATCTTGATCATGATATTCATTGGCGTTAAAATAAGTCCATTGGTCTTCATACTGGACTTGGTTGTTATAATTAACGTTATCGTCGATGGGGGCATGCAATTGCTCGTTGACGTTAACGTTAAACCATTGATTATCGTACGGCACATGATGGTTATAGTTATACTCAACGTCTGGCAACTGTTCCTGAGTATGCCCAGCGAAAGGTTGTGCATAGTTAACGTTGACGAGTTGTTGGTCTTGGAGGTAATGTTCATTGGCATTGACATTCAACCATTGGTTTTCGTACTGGACTTGATCGTGAACGTTATAGTTATAGTTATAATTAACATCAACGTTAACGTCCATGGGAACATACGATTGACCATATGCATTTGCCGCAACATTGTTATGATCATTCGCATGCCATTGGTAGAGTTGATCCTGAGCATAGTTCAGCTGTTCACCGTTACCCATGTCAAAGTTGTCATACATCTGCATGGCAGGACGTTGTACAGCGTCGGTGTAGTCGATGTACCACGCTTCGGGAGGGGCGTTCACCTCGACATTGCCATCGAAGTATGCGTGGGGTGGGGCAGATTGGAGTACGGGGTTGACAGCTTGGAACTCCTCTTCAGAGGGGAACATGTACATGGGCTCCATTGTAATTTGAGAACTGTTATGGAAGGTTGGATAGCTTGTAGAAGGGTAAGGTGTGGAGAGGAGTTGGTAGATGGTGATATAAGATACGTTGGGATACAGATGTGGCAGGTGTGGTGAGAATGATAATTTTAGATGGGCAGGGCAGGGCAGGCTTTTATAGCCCACCCCCGTCTATGAGCCTGAGGAAGATCTTGCCCGCATTTCGCGCTCGTACTGACAACGCGCTTGAGCGACAACGAGAGCTCACCGGTACCCATAAAGGGATGGCTGGTGTGGCGCCAGGACGAAGTGTTATAACAAGGGTTATGAAGAAAGGGTCACGGCTGGCGCCTATTTTGGTCACGAAATACACGTGTGGTGAAAGAGGGCCATAGCACCCCTTTTGAGAAAGCCATTATACTGCGATTATACTTGTTTGGTGCCAAACCAAACCTCAGACTGTAAAGACAGCTTGGTGCACGTGTTACCAAATTTCGAAGCCTGGACGCCTATACAGAGTAGGATGATGAACGAGGTAATACCGTCCAGATAAGAGACAAAGAGACCTGAAGCGCCCTTGTTGGCTTTCAACATCCGGAACAAAATACTTCGTGACCAACGTTAACGTACAGCGCATTGTTTAATGTTAGTACACATAGATATAAATACCTGCAATCGTTTATTAAATTCATCCCCCAAGTCGACTCGGAAGTCCTGCTGAACCACGTCACATCTCCGTACATCAGTTGCAACCATGTCATCGACGTCCTTAGACTATCGCTTCGTCCGTACCACCGGCCTTGAAGATCTCATCACCAACCTTGCACTGGCCACGGTCACTAATCAAGGTCCAGGCGTAAATCTCCCGTTCGATGTCCTTCGCGCTATCTTCAAAATCTACCTGGATCACGATTGCCAGAATTCTTTCGCATTCATGGATATCTGTGCAGATTGCGCCCATGTAACCAGCCACAAGCATATTCCCATCCCACATCTATTATCTATGCGATTCGTATGCAAGGACTATTCCCTTGCCATTAAGCCATTCGCGTTCCAATCCATAAATCTTGGACCTCGTTCATCGTTGAATAATGATGAAGACAAGCTGTGGATGCTCGACTCAACTGGTGGCGATGGTGGTAAGCCACTTCGGCAATGCATCACGGAGGTTATATGGACCTACAACATGGATCATACCTATCTGTATAAACCTAAAAAGCGCACGATTCTGGAAGCATACAAGACACTCCCATCGCTCCAGTACCTATCTGTCCATAAGCGTAACTTACCAGAAAAATGCATATGGACCCTGGATGCTGCCCTTATGAGTTTCATCGGCTACCAGTTGCAACTCTCTGCTCCTACAATCACCTCTATTGAGATAGATGGAATTTATGACATCCCACTTCACTCCATTCTAGCATGCACATCCCTCCAAGAAGTCACGCTCAAGAATGTCACTATGCAGCCTGAACAGCACTACTACACCCCACAGGTTGATGTGTTGGTGGGGTACAACCTTAAGAGCCTGACTTGGATTGCTTCCATCGAGCTCCCCACTTCTGTACTTGCCTATCTCACGCGCAACCTCCAGTCTCTGGTCATCAGCATTGAGGAGGACGCGGCGTACAGGTCATTCAATTTGATGGCATGCTACCAAGATTTGACCTCGCCCACCTCATGGAATTCCCTCACGAGCTTGTGTTTCAAAGGTAACATGAACATGTTCCACAAGTTGTTCAAAGTCAGCGAGGCTAGTCTTGCGGGTGTAGTTTTGTTTCCTAATCTCGAGAGCCTTAACATATACGAAATGTCTCCGCTGACTTGGGTTCCGGGAGCCGGTGTGCCGTACCCTATGGCACAGTTTGAAGTATGGCCCAGGGAGGGCGATCATATGACGCAGGCCCGCAACATGGGATTCATGCGATTAAAAAATCTGGTTATAAACCAAGAGACTTGTGCGTTTCTTTTTACCTTCTACCATGTCATCACCACGATTAATCAAGTATTCCTTACAGGGACCTTCATGACAAGCAATCGACGTGAATTGCGGCCAGTCAAACTTCCATCGTCGCTTTTCAAATACCTGAATCTCCAGGTTTGCGAATCTCTGGAGTCCCTCGAAATTCATATTCCCGCACTGGACTTTACATTTGGAAGCGACGGGAAGCGGGCCACTCTCTGGATCCTTGAAAGATACATCGACGATCTTTCACGAGCGCTCCGCGATCTGGGGCATGAATATCGTGACAGTTCCCGGAAGACATCGCTCCAACAAATTACCCTATATGCGACCATAAAAACCACTACCTACCGGCCCTTGTCGTCCAATAATAATCCCAAGAATTATAACATGATGAAGGATTATGTTTATGGCTTAAAAGATCTTGTGGAGAGCGATTTTATCGGCGTTAAATTTGACTTTAAAGTCAAATACGTACCGTGTGGTTGGGGTGAGATCCGGGGTGTAGAGTATAAGACCTTTATCTAGGTACAAGTGTTGAACGTTAGGGCCTGAGGAGGGCTAGTAAAGGGGTGAGAAAGCAAGATTGAGCTTCCCTACAATATCATATGTGTATTCTATGGCATCTTTCATATTTCAGTCCAAAAACGACCTTTATCATAATAAATTTTACTTATTTGCAAACCCTAACGACTCAGTAGTCAGTGCTCACTTAGACGAACCCACTACTCTGGCTGAGGTAGTATTCACTTGTTAATAGCTGGCCTGTGCTTCGCTGCAGGATCAAGCGTGATTTCACCAGCTTTATCTCTCGCATTGGGCGCACACTGTTATTCTGAGATGATTTATCATGACCGTGGCCGTGTGAATTGCCATCAACGTCAACGCGGCCGAATCCAAGCCGAATCAAACTGAACCCTGACGTTGAAACGTTGCACTTGCATTTAACCATCATCTCCCATTGACTCCCCACCATCTGCGCTCATTTCATGGAGAACGCAACATTTCCCATTGAAATCTTCTGTGTAATCATTGACAGCGTCGCTGACAGTCGGCCTGACCTTCAAAAATGCAGCCATCTGCAAAGCTTTTGTTCCCATATGCCGCCAGCATCTCTTCAATTGCATCAGCTTTCAGCTCAACGTGGATGTCGACAGGGAGAGAATCACAAAACTAGCCCATGTCCTTAATGCGAATCCATCCCTAGGCGCTTACATCCACCACATTGACGCTACGTGTCATTCATGGACCGATTCTCGTGCTGCATATGGTCCCGGTTCACTCACACCAGCTCAGCCTTATCGCTCTACCGAGTCACATTTCCCATCTGTGACATCTGTCATTAGTAATCTGGCGTGAATTTTTCGATTACTATAGAATACGTTTTCAGGCGAGATCCTCATGCGTTTCGTGGCCTGATGGTGAGGTTCGGCGCGTCGCTGAAGGTTTTCACTGTACGGCGTGGAGGCAAGGAGTACAATGAAGATATACCAGAGGCCGTATGTGTTGCGCTCGAAGTCATCCAACTTGGAAGCAGCATGCCCGAATATTTCTCTGTTTCCCTTTCGTACCCTTTCCCATTACTGGATCAGCCTGAGCAACCTGGCTCTGACGTTAACGCTGATATTCATACCAACTTCACCCCAAGCCTCGGCGTGTCCGAGTGGAGAAGACAAGCAAATATCTTCTCCAACGAATCCAATTTTCCGAATCTCCAAACAGTGACCATTAGGATCAACTTTCAGTCGCCATATCCTATTGACAAATCGTCGGTGCTGATCAATACTTTCAAGCGTCTGTGGGATGAGCCGTTGTCATCCTTGATGCATCGTTCGTCGGTTGTGTTGGATTTGCAGGTTGAAGTGGAGCAGGACCATTGATACGGGTAACGTGAAGGGATCGGGATTAGATAGTCCACGCTGTATGCGCTAGTAGCTTCCCTTTCCTTTGTTACATTTCTACTCCCTTGCATCATGAGCATCTCCCTCTCCACTTACTACACCAGTACAAAGCCTCGACGGCACTCTTATATCGTGATATACATTCCCGCACTGGTGACATTAATTTTACACGACCCTTTAGATACATCACGATCCTTCATGAGTGCTCCGTCATCTGGGACGTGAGCATCGGTACAATTCTCAGAAGCTATCACTCGAACAAATTACTTTCCATGTTACATTTTATGCAATAGAATGAAACAGTATGTATGGGTGCCTATCATTTAGGCCTAAGGATATGAATAGGAGAAGGGGGGAGCGGTAACGGTGCAACCCTTGGGAGACTGTTTGTAGACTATATCAAACTTAGGCACTCGGCCCATGTCCCTGACACGATTACTGATTTCTTTTAAAGCACTCAGCCAATTGGTATACTTGGGATGTGATATTTGCTTCTTGTGCTCAACGTAGCACGAGATGGTGACAGATTCAAGGTGAGGAAAGCGGCCGCAGAGGGACATAATCTGTGATTCAAAGCATTTCACAAAGGCCTTGATCCTTTCTAATTCATATTGTACGCCTTCAGGTGTCTCAGGCTGGCCATCAAGGAATATTGTTGGCGTATTTAATATGAGGTGCGTCAACGATGTGGAAGTCTCCAAGTCAGGAAGGGACGTGAATGCCAGTTGAGTGTATTCCAGGTCGTGGATATACTTTGGGTGTATCCGTGCGGTTGGTGCTTGTCGAAGGATGACCCTGGTTTTATGAATTCGAAGGAGATATATCATAATCATGATGCCAAAAACAATGAGCAGTATGTCATTACAATGATACAGTCGTTTGCATAAGAATCTGCATAACAAAAAATATAATTTCGTGTTTGTTTGCTGGGAGAACCTGACCTTCGGTCAGGTTCGCCTTCTTGATCACGT
>NHTK01005588.1:0-10704 GCA_002938355.1 Panaeolus cyanescens | reverse complement strand
TGCAAGCCTGAGCTGATGAGGCAATGCGCTTCCGCAGCTCTTGTACTTCACTGTATGAAATTGAATGGTATTGTGAGTCGTATGTACAGTGGCGTGAGACGGAACTTGAAGTAGATTTCTGGGCAATCCGGAATGGGATCTACTTTTGTCTGTGAAGCAAAATTTGGTTTGCGGCTCATTATTACTAAAAAGGTTTGTGTGCGGGCGGAGCGGAGTCGTTGAGTGGAGACAGCGCTGTCCATTTTGGCGCCCAGTTATCTCCTCTCATCTTGGCTGTGCTTGGAAAACTGGAAGGGTGAACCCCTATCGTTTTGACATAAGCTCCGAATGTTCCCCATTGGACAAGTTCTCTTTTTCTTTGGAGAGCGTACTTTGATATCAGCAGGGGGGAAGATCAACTTTCTCTGTTTACCCGGGTTAACCCCCCTGGTCAAGGTACACTGATCGCTAAAACGCCAACTGGCAGCCATCACTTTGCTAAATCATGATGGAAACGGACATGTCCGCATTGCTAAGAAAA
Organism: Panaeolus cyanescens; assembly: GCA_002938355.1. NCBI lineage: Eukaryota > Fungi > Basidiomycota > Agaricomycetes > Agaricales > Panaeolus > Panaeolus cyanescens. Next base: position 10,184 of record NHTK01005588.1, on the reverse strand, counting down.
CTTTGATGAATATTGGCAACTTTCACATAATCACACAAGGTTGCGCGCAACAGATCGTATTTAGCACAAAAGAAAGTGATTCATACATTCATTACCTTGTCAACTACGACAGATTGTACATCTACAAACACCCATCCATCGTCATGGTGGATAAGTCGTTTCGGTAGGTGGCTCTTAATCGCTTTCGAGAAACGAGAGACCTGCTCTTCATAACTCGATCGCCTTACGGGTGCTACACGGTTCACCTCTGTCGAAGTTGCAGTTGGCTTGATGGTTGTCAAGCGACTTCCAAGGGATGGAAGTTTCGTGGAGCGTCGGACTGGCTGGCAGTCTTGTTGAGCGGCAAAGATTCCATTCTGGTGACGCGGGGTAGGTGAGGGGACATCCCGTCTATTCACTGAAACAAACGTTGATGTCGATGTAGTTGTGACAGAGAAGCATGAGGGCTAAAATTGTTGTTGGAAGGCAAGTGCAGTTAGTTGATCGGGACATGCGACCTGTCGATTCGAAACACGTACCAAGTGTTGTTCTTCCATTGGCAGAGGGGATGAATCATAAAAACCTTCATCTGACTCCTCCTCGGATGATTCCAAACATTCGTTGTAGTGAATAGCACCTTGCGTCAAATATAAATGGTCGACGTCATAGAGCTTGTGAAGGGTCTTATCATCTTCGTTGCAAAAAGCACACGAACAATGATCATTAACAAAAGAATTGCCACGTTGTGCAAAGTTGTGTTCCGAGTGTGAAACAGGACGACGTTCAACGGGAGGTCGTGATGATCGTGGAGGACGCCTTGGACTGCTGCTGGCTCGAGACTGCGCCTGTTGGTCTACACTGCATTCTCGTGGCTTGTACAGGGAATAGGTCAAATCCACCCCGCTGTCAGCCCGGGAGACGCGAGGTCGTCCAATTTTAGCTGCAGTATGGGTTTGAGATGGGGAGTGTGAGCTACGGCTTTGCCGGGATGCACGCGGTGTTGGCGCAGCGCAATCGCGAGCGGGTGGGGTGGGCTAAAGTGACGTTTAGCTTGAATTTAATTAAGTTGGACCGTAGTATCATCATACCAAAGTCTTTCCGGTATGTGGGGATTTGTCGGCGTCATCGGTAAACTCGGGATCTAAGATGCATCGCTCATAAGCAGAAGATGAGCGAATGTCAATGAAGTGGGGCCCGCGACTGCCAAATACTGCGAAAGGCTCCTGCTTTTGGGACACAATGGGAGTATCTTCCCCGTCTGAGTCTGAATACTCTAAACTATCGAAATCCCCACCATTTCCTGAAGTTGATTGTTTTGGGGTATTCAGCCTGGCGACATGATCTTCCAGTTCACCCCCAGAAAAGGTCTCTAGGCCGCGCTCGGGATCCCAGATGACAGCGAACGTTAAAATAGAATTGCAAGATTTGGAATTTTCTGCGCGATGGAGGATGAGGCTGTTCGCATTCTTCATACTACATGACATGAGAGCTGCAATATAAAAGAGGAACATTCCGAAGCTCACTTGACTGTGCCCTGCAATATATGGCGAAAGTGGGGTACTACTGTAACACAGCCTTCCAAGTGTCTTTGAGCAACAGCTGGTCAATTTGAATCAGACCATCTGACGTTCCTGAAATCACGGGCCACGGCTCACCTTTCAAGGCGACAGAACGTACGAAATTGAGCGGGGAATCTTTGTCGATCTTTAAGATGTGGGGTGCGGGACCGGCGTTAAAAACAAAAGAGACAACTCGCAGAGCCTATAGAACAAAAGGATGAAGGGAAGAACCAACTAGATAGGATTCTTCCTGGACATTAAGTATCTGTCGTTACGTTGACTTGCGAGTCGCAAGCCTAGAAACCACAGTCAATCCTCGAGGCAAAATCTCAAACATGAGGATACCCTCGTGTACATGAGTTTGCATGGCAATGGGGGCCCAAACCATGAAGAGCGATATAAAGATAGGTCCGGATGCTGTCATAGGATTGATATAGATTTGTGGAATGGATTTCGCGAGAAAGATATTGCCAAAGCACATACTTCCCAGCCATGTCAAAACGGAATGAAAACAGCACGGCCGTCGAATCAACCAATCGGAGCGCTAGGGACACACCACTATCACAAATCGAAAGGTAACCCATATTCCGCGTCTTTTTCAGGAATGCTTGGGCTTGAAAATATTTCCACATTTCAGTGAACCTGAAAAACCAGAGCGAGGCGAGAGTAGACCAGAATCACGGTAAGCAGTATTGAAAGTGCTGGTCAAGGAGGCAATACAGTGACTTCAGGGGTGTTTGGAAGCTGTAGAAAAACGCCTCAATGGACGCGTTCTGAGCTCTAGCCATCGTGGTGCATCCAGAATGAGTTTTCTCGAAGATGGCGTGGCATTCGGTGACAGGTAGAGCGAACGTTCGTTCCTACAAGAAAAGCAAACTTGTAAAAACAAAAACAGGGTATGGTTATGGGATTACCATACCTGAAAATGCGCGTTATACATACATTGGATCGACTCCGATTGACCACAGAGGTCGATTGGTGTATTCTGAAATCGTGCCTTTGTGAACGCTGCATTGACAGTCTGACAACGTTAACAATGTCCAAACAATGTCGTGCTGTGACGGTCATGGCTCCGTGAACAAAAATTTCAAGCCATTATTTCTTTGCAAAGTCTCAGAATTCATTAGCCCTTTTTACTGGTAGAAGGAAGGTTAGAAGCTGAAATGTAAAAAAGACGCGCTGGCTACTTACTATAGGCGATGCCCCCTGGTCTCCAGTAATATGCATCAGCATCATTAAAACCTGGACAGTACTTTGCGTGTATTCAGGCTGCAAACCAAAATCACACCTGGGCTCGCAAATAATTGAAGGCTCTGTGAAGGGTACTAATTTGGAGATGTTCGAAGTTCATGCAAAGTTCATGGCTTGTTGGTGGCATTGGCAGGGTTGCTCGCTGATTGATGCTCAATCACGGGAATTGCCGATGATCTGTAAGGCAGACTCGGAGGTTTGCTGGTGTCCGTCGGCGTCAATAGGTATCATGGTTTTCTGTCCTTTACATCGACCAGCCCTAACCAATACCAATACAAGAAGTCTCGTAGACTCCTACAATCCCAGGATTACATTAATGGTCCTCATCCAACATACTTATCAGCAAATGTCGTAATATTAAGTACAATAAACATGATCGCATCGTCAAGACATCAAAAGCAATCCGAGCACCAGTTGATCTGATTGGAGTGTGGATTGAAAGGTGAGCGATTTTAATCTAAAAGTTCTAATGAAAAAACACTCTGATACTCAGCCAGAAACAGGGGGTTCTTTTGGGCATCAATATTAGATGGGCAACATGAAATGCCAACGCATAGCTTGAACAATTGGTTAAATGTCTCAATGCTTTGGCGGCACAGCAGAACCCTCGCAATTGTACTAGTAAGTAACTGAGAGCACATTGGTCCAACCTTCACCTTTCAAAGTTCAAACAGTAACGGTTGCCCTATGAGCTCTCATCTATCAGAGCTTGTAGGCTGTGCAGCGCACTGACAACTGAAGTTACCAGGTGGTGTTGTGTAAGCCCTGAGAAGCTACTCCAGTCGCTGCTCAATGCTCAGGCTTAGCTATACACGATTTATGATGTGTGGTATCAGCTTCCCACGTCAGCTATTTATAGCTTATAAGAACAGGGACTACGGTATTTCTCTTCTCAGTTATCGAAACTTCTTCAAATCTTCTTCATGAGCGACCTACTTGCATCCTTATCGTCTCTGCCATTTGTTAAGATTGCATTGCTATCGTCGGCATATTATGTCGTAATCTGGAATCGTCGTACTTTGTGGTTATGGTGGAAGGGGTTGACTTTACCCCCAGGACCTCCGAAGCAGGCCTTTGTTGGGAACAAATACCAGATTCCTATAAAAGTGCCCTGGTTGGGATATACATCATGGTCGAAGATTTATGGTACGAGCTCGTGTCTATCGAAAACACCACAGCTAATATTGCAGTCACAACACTTTAAAGGACCCATCCTATCATTCGAACTCTTTGGTGTTAATGGGACCACTGTTGTGCTCAGTTCAGCAAAAACAGCATCGGATCTACTCGACGCACGATCCTTCAAATATTCTGACAGACCAGCTGCATGGATGCAAAGGTTGGCAGGAAGAGGAAGGACCATGTTCTGGATGGATACAGATGATGCACAATTCGTCAAATACCGAAGACTTTTGCACGGTGGCTTGAGTTCCTCAGCGACGAAGTCATACAGGCCTATACAGGTGGAGGCAGCTGATGTGCTTCTTAGGGGGTTCCTCGAGACGCCTCACGACTTTGTCAACCATATTCGCAGGTTCGTAGTTTTCTTCCCGGTTTACGATGTTTGAGAGGGGCAGCATGACCATGACTTGCCTGTTGTAGAAATGCAGTAGCCATCATCATGAAAGTCGCATACGGGTATCCCGTAGCAGGAAACGATGACCAAATGCTGGCAATCATTGAGGACGCGATCCGCAATAACTCGCCGTTCTTCGCCCCCGGGAAATTTCTTGTGGAAACTTTTCCAATCTGTAAGGCCTATTCCTGACGGCTCGAGCAGGCCTCTTATGCACATACCTTACAGTGAGATTTGTTCCGGCATGGTTCCCAGGCGCGGGCTTCAAGCGCCTCGCAAAGGCTATCGAGAAGCATATGGACCCTTTGCAGACAGTGCCATACGAGTGGGCCATCAAAAATATTGTAGGTCCATCGACAAATTGGATGCGACTTTCACTCTAATATTACGCCTTTTCAGTCGTCGGGAGAACATATCGAGTCCTATTGTTCCAAGCACTTGGAAATAGAAGACGGAAAGGTGCTAAACGATATAGCAACCCAGGAAGCTATTAAATGGACCAGCTCCGCTCTGTACGCCGGTGGTGGTGACACAGTAAGTCTTCAGCGCTTCCTTGCCGCATACCCTCATGATCAACGGTCCATTATTTCGACCGCTATGTAAACAGGTTGTATCTGCACTGACAACCTTCATCTTGCTCATGTGTAACCATCCCGAAGTACAAAAACGAGCGCAGGCTGACATCGACAAAGTGGCACCCCATCGCCTTCCAACTTTAGAAGACCTGGATTCCTTGCCGTATATCACCGCCATCGTAAAAGAAGTGGTCAGGTGGGGCCCACCAGTCCCTCTAGGTGTGTCAAAGTATTTACAAATTACCAGTGGGTTCCCAGAGCTAAAACACAAGAACCTAGGGCTTCCTCACAGAGTGGCCGAAGATGATGTCTATGAAGGCCACTTTATTCCCAAAAACTCTACCATCGTCGCAAACATTTGGTAACAATGGAGATAGCGCTCTATATTCAAAAACACTGATTAACATCATGTTACAGGGCGATGAACCACGACGAAGAATCTTACCCAGATCCTTTCAAGTTCGATCCAGACAGACATCTGGGAAGCGACCCACAACCTGACCCATTCAAGACTGTTTTCGGGTATGGTCGTCGGTTCTGTCCAGGCGCCCATTTCGCGCAAATGTCGCTCTGCTTCAACGTCATGAGCATTCTCGCAGTATTCGATCTGCTGAAGCCTTTGAACAAAGATGGAGTCGAAGTTGAGGTGAAGGACAATTGGAAGACGGGAGTCATCATGTCAGTATTGATTACCCTTTCTCGCCTGCTGATCCTGACAAAAATGTAATCAAGGCATCTGGAACCATTCGAGTGTCGAATTCAACCTAGGTCTCCTGATCACCTTGTCTACCTCGACAAAGCCTAATATCCTCTTTCTCTTAAGTGTATTTCAATGGAATGGCTTTAAGTTGCCATCGCACAAATTCACGAATTGTCCATGTGCATAACTTGAAAGTGGACGTCATGGCTATACAAAATAAACTGTATATGTAACTGAATGGAACCGTGAACGACTGGAACGAATGAATAATAATAAGATAGAACACTATGCTGGATATGATATGTAGTCTAATGGCAATAACTGGTAGAGTATGCGACACAGGCAAATTGGAGGTGAGATTGACGTTTAAGAATGACGTGGGTTAGGAAGGAGAGAGGGGGAGGTAGGATTGCACATCCATTTTGGGTGGGTGAGTGTATTTAACAGGGTATAACACATGGCATATAAAATCCATGTCTGAAGTATCATGCTACCGAGCCTTGATTTTCGGCGCACCCTGCTGCTGCTGATGAGAATGTACCTTCCCTGTCCTCGCACCCAAGGTCCCCGCCACATGGCCATTCATACCATGATTCAGACTATGCGCCGTCGAACTCGCAAGAGCTTTCCCACTCAAAATCGACGGCGCCGACGCTGTCATGTCCAAAGGGATTTCATCCTCCTCCAACGCTGCATGATGGGCAGTTCCGTTGACCAGCACAGCAGGCGCCTCACTGACAACAGCGGCTATCGGTTTTGGACGATGCAGACGTGCATTGACGCTTCTGACAATACGAGGTTGGAAGCCAATCGACGCCGTCGGAAGGTACATCAAGCTATTGCTCAAGCCCTGAACCCCAGAATGCGAATTGGAATTTGAATGTGAAGCAGAGCTCGAGGAGGGCGATGACGAATGTAAATGATCCAACAGTTTCTTTTTCGCCTTCTTCGGACTCTTCATCACCCCAATACCAACTTCACTGACCAAAGACCCCACACTTCCATTCAAATCCACGACCTTCATCTCCGGTTTTAATGTCTCTTCCGACCCAATGCTAAACTGGTCACCATCCGGGTCCCCATCTCCTTCGACGCCATTCATAATACTATCCGTGTCCAAACCTCTTCCGTGCCCATTCAGCAATGCAGACCCATTCAAGCCCAACCCCATACCCACTCCCACACCCTGCCCAACACCCTTCGTCTGTGCCAAATCCCCACTTCTACTCATATACGGCCCAGGTCGTGGATGTACCGCCTTCTCGTAGTACAACATAAACACTCCCGTCCCCTCAGCCAACACGCTCTCAATCCCCACCTCCGACACGGCATCATCACTAATCCTCAACCACCCCTTCCCAGTCCCAACTTCACTCTCACTATGGTCTTCCCACACATACTGCTGCCCCGTCGACGACGGTCCCTGATACGCCGCATACTCCAACTCCATATCCAACTCCCCTCCGCCAGCTCGCTGCCCGTGCACCTTCTGCTTCTTCCCCTCTTCATCCTCCTCCTTATCCACCAATTTCAGAGGGTCCACAAGCGTAGGCGGCATCCACCTCCCGTTAACCTTTCTCGGCTTCCGTCGATAGCAGATATAGTGTCCAAAACTGTGTTGTCCATAATGACACACCACAGCTGCAAGCCTGTATATCGTCCTATTATGTGCGGCAGCGGCAGCATAACTTGCAGGCGTGGGTGTAGTAGGCCTCTTTGGGCGGGGGTTGTCAGAAGCGGTGTTATCGTCGTGATTAGGAGGAACAGAAGTAGGCCGAGTCGAGTTGGATTTCCCGCTCTGTGTACTCGTGCGCGTTGCGCTTTGAGAGCTACTGCCACCATCACTATGTGATGACGGCTGGGCATAGAACGCATACGCAGAGGTGGGAGCAGGGGACGGCGTCGAAATCGCATTTGTTGGAACCACTGAAAGGCTACCCGACGTCGTATATGGCGTCAAATCAAGCACTTCAGGGAAATACACTCTAATGGTATTTTTAGCAGCGTAGCCCCCATAGTGCACGGATCTGTTCAAATGAAGAGCTAATACTTGTGGAGGCTAATGATAGAGCTTGTTCAGATAAGGGTAGACGCAGTTTAAGAAACTAGACTCACTCGCGCGATCATAGCCTGTTTTGTGGACGCCGAGCTGACTACTTTATCAAGACGGATGCCTTCGAAAATGGCATCATCCTCTATCCTGCCTTGCTCGAGGGCATTGCGGACACGTTCTTCCATGCGCTTCACTTCTCGGTATCTTTTCTTTTTTGAATTTGAGGGTTTGGATTTTGAGGGTGATGACGATGACGATGATGATGGCATGGGTGCTGACGATGATAAGGCAGAGATAGAAGCAGAAGTAGATCCTTGAGGTGCTAGTGCATCCTGGAGAGTTTTCAATTCCTCTCGTAATCGTCTCTGGGTGGCCACAACGGAACACTTGCGGCAAATACAATCATTGAGAATCTCCAACCTTGTGTAATCCTCCAAGCAATCTTCTAATCTGCACGAGGTCTATAAATAAAACAGCCGACGTATTCAATGTAAATGAGGTATGGCACGAAAAGAGCAAGAGATAACATACCGCAAGTCTTGGGACTGCCAGCTGCCAGTTATCAAACCCAAAGTGCATGACTGCCTCCGTGTATCCACAAACAACGCAACTTCTTCGATTCGCCGTCAACCCGTCGAAAACGCTCTTAGCTCCTAGGCCTCGTGTGTCTATCGTATTGTCCTTCTGACCGAGGGGCGAGGACGGCCCAGCGACAGCTGTACTCCCAAAGTCCAGCACACCTGCAATACCACGATCCCGCTGTCCCTCCTTATCGACTTCTGTCATCTCACGCTTTATACATTCTGAAACGAGTTGGAAGAGTTCTTGGGCATCTTGGTGCTCCCGTGAGTTGAACAACGAGTTTGAGGGTGATGTTTTGACGGATGCGAGTGCGTCGATTATGTTGTGGGGGCGAAGGGAGTGATAATTGGACTTTGGAGTGTTAAGATCTAAAATTCGAATGATAGAATGTGAATGATGAATGATGTGCGTAACGTATAGGTAGAGGAAGGCGTACTTTTGAAGAGCTCCTTCAAAGCGTCAATGACTGGCGTCTCAACATCGACATCCTCGGCTTTGCTGTGGATAGCATCGATATGGGGCTGAAGGTAGGATAAGGAAGCCATTGCCTGGTAGAATATACTTCAATATTAATGTCGTTGTTCGTTCTGAGGGAACAGTACCTGCAACGTAGAGTTCATGAAGCAGTATGTGCCAGAGATGTTGACGAGTCCAGGGTAATAATAAGCATCCTCGTCCTCTGTATAAGAGTCACCCGCTTTAAATTATTCAGACCCATAGCTCAGAGGCAAAGAGGCCAAAAAGAAAAATTGCGAACCTTGTGCTTTCTTCTGCTTAGCCAACTTCTGTGCATGTGTCCTCACAGTGCCAGCGCCAGAACTGCTGCTTCTACGTTTCCTCCCTTTGTTCCTCTTTGAAGAAAGCGAACCAGAAGACCCTCCCGACGAACTTGACCACAACCAAGGTAAGGAAATGCCCAGATTCTCCAGACCCATGCTCAGAGCCTGATAAAGACGAAAGGCAAGTCTGAGAGGATCAAGCCTCCGAATAAGTGTGACAATAAAGTATACAAGTGTTGGTATGAGAAAAAGAACGATTATAGGCGCAATTTGTTGAAACAGCGTGCTCTTGAGGACACGAATCGACCACGCTGGAGGGCGCATTAATGGGGGAGAAGGAACACTAATCCAAGCTGTAAATTAGCCTGTCGTGGAATGGTTTAGTGCTTACAAGTTACAACACATACAAACTTAGGCGTGACTGATGCTTTGTTGTTCTCTTGTTTGTTATCGCTTTTTAGCGCACTTGTAAGTCGTAAATTGGTCTTCATTGACTGACCAGCAGGGTTCGATCTCTGAACAGTAATTAATTTTTTACGTCTACCATTCATTGCCTCGGAAAACAAAAAAAAAGTTATTTTTGCTTTTTGCTTCACTGCAGGCCGCGTGGCAGTTGTCTAACAGTACATTTCTGGGGACGCTTTGAGGCCAGTCACTTGTGCAGTAAAGATGGTTTCAATAATAAAACTACAACTTCTTCACAGACATAGCTGTCATTCAACGCTCGTTGGTCCACAGGTTCGGTAGGAAAAAACGGCTCGTGCGCCATTGGTCAAAGTCTAGAAATTGAGAGTTGGACTCTTCACTTTTTTTTAAAAAAAAAACAATTAACAGAAAAACCAAAGTATCCGTTTATTTGGAACACTATCCTCCCTTCATGTTCCTGTGGTAAATATCATACGTATAAAACTTTTCATTCCTTCAAGTTATCCTGATCAGCATTCTGTAGGATCGTTTGCCTGTGAGTTATTTTTGAATTTCAAACTAAGGTGCTAAGCTTAAGGTTAACCTCACAGTTTTTTATGTTTTTTTCAAAGGAAAAGTTGAGTAAAGGTGTATGCCTCGTTGCACAAGCAGGACACTTGTGTCATGGTCAACACCATAACGCAACCATACGACGTCCTTATTCT
>NHTK01005587.1:0-10693 GCA_002938355.1 Panaeolus cyanescens | reverse complement strand
AATTGACCCCAACCGACGTTATGCGTTATGAGAACATCTACTGTACATACAATGCCTGGGCCAACGATTGGGGGCGATTCTGTTGGTCTGGTTTCCTAACGGAGACGAACACCATGAAAGCTGAAGTCAGAAGTACGCGACTTAGAATTTTTCTTGGGATCTTCTGAGGTGTGGGAGGACCTCGTTGAAACCTGAAGAGTTGAAAACCGAATTGACCGATAACATAACGCACTAATAATTGGCAGCGTTGGCAGCTCCATTGACAAGCAGGGTGAGATGTCATATAAGCTCATATAAGTACAAGTAAGAAAACCGTGGGCCGTGGCGTCAACTTTTGACAATCCGATGCTGATTACATAATGAGCTCTATTTATTTGAAGTTTGCACGGCCATGCACTGATATCTACAATCCAGGGTTACATTTTTTGAACAAAGCGCACTCTGACATGTCCGGTCAACGGACATCGCAAGCATTTAACGTGCAGTAAAAAATGAAAGTTAAATTTATCTTCATATTGTGGACATACGTTTATAATCTTATGGAAACCCCAACTTGGTCGATCTTTTGTATATAAGCGCCCATAAAAGGCGACCTCAGGCTAGATGAATTTGACGCGCCACATGGTACTATTCATACAGCTCCACGAGAGCACAGCATCGCCTTGCAGAAGCAACGCCACAGAGAGATACAATTTTGGTGAAGGATTACCGTACATGAACGCCCGGACCAGCTGGGTTACATGACAACCCAACATATTCTAGTCAAGGCATAAGGTTGTGAGTAACAATGAGCAACACGTACCTCAGTACCTTGAACTGGCAGCATCATTGAGCAAAAATGAGTAAAACTAACCTTATAAAATTGTCTCCGAGTCCATCGGAATCGTAGGACGCGGGTCACTTTCCACACCGAGCGAATCACGGACAAGCGGGATAGCATGGAGATTTTACAAGGACCATTTTGATGTTATACAAGGCCGAAGAAAATACAAGCGATTCATTACAAAAGTTTCAAATCCGTACAGAGAGATTCAAACGTTGTTGCCAAGAAGCCAGATCAAAGTCCATAGGCGTAAGCCTGAGTCTAGTAGTAAGTTACAAGGCAAGAAGAGGTCTACTATGCCATAAAGGAGGACATCGGAGTCATGAAGGTGCATTAGGAAGCCAAAAAGCATCGGGATCGTAAATATAGTCGTATAAAAATCATAATACCAATGATGATAAGGTAACATGTCTTTTTGTTGCCAGAAGGGGGTTGGAACGGGCCTCGGTAGATGTAGAGAATGGGTATGGTCTGCCAGCGCGTGGGGAACAAACTCGGCCAGGGGTGTGAAAGGTCCATCGGAGCAGATTTCGACAAGGAAGAGGCTATGCAAAATGAGAAATGTAGCCCGAGTGGCATATTAAGGAGGCTGTATCACCGCGACAGCGCAGGTAATGAAATGCATTGTTTTCCACGCATCCTGCCGCAGGCACCCCTAGATTGTCGACAATACTTTTGGGTTGCGTTAGCACGACTCCTCCGCCTGGCCCTTTATGCCATGGATGTTTCAGCCTTCTGGCGGTTGAACCACCTGAAGGCGAAAACACGCTGCGTTGGCGAGGTTAGGAGGTTGAAGATCCACAAAAACATGCCAACGACTGTGATCCAGGGAAGCCTGTAAACGAGGTCGACGTCTTTGAGGAGGAGATACAAGCCCTGGGACAAAAAGGTAAAAAGACTGATAACCAGGGTTGCCTTTGGGATTGCGAATCCTAAGGCCACGCCTTGAAATCCAATTACGTCGGACCGAATCGAAGATAAGTGGTTATATCCATTGCCTTCGTAGATAGATTCCAAGGACTCGTGTCTGAGGACAAGAAGTGCTGCGGATAGAATGCTGATAGCAGAAAATGCGGCAGATGTTTTAGCCAGAGTGGACTGCACGTCAAGAGTAATAAAAAGTGCATGAAGGCTATAGAAACGTCATTTAATAAAAATGGTACTCAGAAAAAAAAATGAGGCGTACGCAAGTAGAACACAAGCCGCAACACCGGTATAAGTCCATTCGCGAACACATTCTTGAATGCGTCGCGCCCATTGTTGATTGTAGACGTAGGAGTCAACGAAAAGATCATCAAGCTTTTTCAAGTGAAGATCTGAAAATCCGAGCGTCAATGTGGAGATGATGGGCTTGGTCCATTGGATTTCGTCTTCCTCAGAGGCGATGATAGACACATGGCGATCAAGGCGACAGACCCGTTCACCGTAGTGGGTTTGGATCCGAGTGTTCACTTAATTAATAGAAATTAGCCCAGAGTACAAAGGAAAAGAATTGTTTCAGCTTACTGAGAACGCTGGCAAAACGTGCTAGAGGATGACATGTTAGCGACAGCAAGACTTCCTAAACAGATAGACACCTACCGATGATGGCTACGTCGTAACCCCTGTTGATGTTTTCTGCTCGGAGGTGATGCTGTCTAATACTCTCCAACACAGGAATGATTTCAAGGCATTTGTCGGCTTCGTAGGGGAATGTCGACGATAGAGAAGTTATTTGATCTGATGACACTTTAGCAAAATCAACAAATTGTATGTGAAAGACACATACCAATGCTGCCATGTCGAAACTGGCCCATGAGTTCGTCGAGCTCGCCCTTGGCAAGGCCCCCAAAATGACACGGGAAGAATTCGGTGTGAATCCAAAATTGGCGCTCTAGCGACAATCCTAGTAGCAGATCAGCATACCATGAAATACAAGTTTGGTGAGCAACATACTTAGATGGTCGTCAGAAACAGTAGACTCGAGACCAAGTTCAAGTGATGAGTGTTCTTCAAAGAAAAAAATGGTCTTTGCTTTGCGATCTACAAAGTAATACGAGCAGAAGTCTTCTTCGTCCACTCTGAGATAAAGCTCCAAGTGTGGGTGATGGGAAGGGAATGATTTGTGTTTCCTTGTGAGTTGGGTAATGGTGGCAACCCATGGAGCCAGCCGGGACACGGATGACGGCTCCTGAGCATCATCGTCAGTTACGATGCAAAAACCACGACCGTCGTCTGACTTGGGCTGGTTCATGTAGAAATATACGGCGCCTTCAGGGTGCACAGTTCTGGTCCACTCGATAGGTTCGTACATGGGTCTTCAGGTCATGAACGTCATTATTGAGAATTATTTTGGAACGGTTAAAAACTTACAAAGGTTCTAATGACGAAGAAAACATTGCAGGAGAAATTAATCTCTCAGCGGGTGTGACTCTAGAGGCAAAACGATGAATTTCAACCCAATTAAACATAAATAACCGGGGTACGCACCTCTTTGAAGGGGGTTGGTATCGGGAAGAGCCTTCTGGGATACATGGGATGAGTGTTAGAGGAATGGCCATCTGTCAGATTTTGGTGATGCGGGGGAGTATTGGAACCAAGGAGTGAACATCTCCATGACTTTAATGCGAATGCTGAATGCTACTGCACCGCCTAGGCTCAGCCTGAATCTGGCCATTGACATGATCCCCGTTGCTGTGTCACTGCGTGACATGCGGACTGTCACCTACATTCCCACATTAAGTCAAAGTGTTTGTCAAATGAGATTGCTGTCCACGGCTCACTGCAACCTCCATGTCCTTGCAACAATCCTTTTTTTAAGAATCAAACAACAAACTGCAAGGACAAAGCAAATTGAATTGTGCTGTGTGCACAATAGAGCTGCTGTTCTACAACAACGATATCTATCGAAGAACCTAAAAACAAAGGGCATAGCTTCAGCCTAGAAACCATTCTATTGCTTTCTATTGACTCATTCATCAACACACAACTGTTGGACGAGATGCTGGCGCGCATGTTATGATCTAAAACTGCCCGCTTCTGATGCATGACGACTGTTGTGTTGTCCAGGCCTGCATCTGATTGACATTGACCTACAATGACTTTAGAGACTGCGACAAAGCCTTGACAAACCCGCCCACTTGCACTGCACGGACCCTCACTATAGCCCGTCAAGGCCGCATCCATGACTCTATATGAACAGCTTGAAGTGCCCCTGGAAGCACGGTATCGTACTACACTCATTTAATGCATCGGGATGAGTCCTCGGTAACTCGTTAGAGCCTAACGCATCCGGAAACCTGTGGTAGGTCCTTTTTGGACCCCTAATAGCCACTGGGATGCGCATTTAGAAACAAGGTACACACATTGCTCTATGTGTCCAGTCTTAAGTCTTAAAGCTGATAAGGCTCATTCTCAGTAACCCTTGACCATTTACTATCAGTTACTGCTTCAGTGCTTCTAAGTACCTATTTCAGTATTGCACTGCGCTTTATACAGTTACTACGAAGTGATGTCATGTCACCTGGTCATCAATTCCCATTGATTGACAGTTCCTAGTGACGAGTACAGCTCTCAGTGTGGAGGTTCTCTCAGCCATGTGAGTAAAAGGACTACAAAGTCTGATAGAAATTTCCATAGAAGTGGGGTTACTGTCAACTTTCACAGAACATGGTCAGCTGGTGGGCGTACCACTCCCACCGCATCCTGGGGTACTGTTATTCTCTATTGAAATCTCCCCCCCTTTCCCCGTACTTACCGTAGAAGAGGGAGAACACACCCCTTGTGACCATTATTCCGAGGGTACCTTGTGTCCAAAAAGCGCTGGAAGGCCCAGGATGATTGTGAATATGTCTTATCAAGCGCCCACTTTCGATCGGTTTCTCCCTAGACCCACCGTTCTCCTTGAATTTGCGCAATCTAATTGCGTTTGTTGGGTTCAAAGCGTACAGAGAAGGAAAGAGAACACCATACACACATAGTTATTGATCCTGCAACTATAAAAACCGTACCTTGCCCTCAAAAGTGACGAGAAGGTTGTCTCAAACCCCCATCTTCACCCAGCTGAAGTTGTCGTACCCCTCGCTTTGACATCAACCAGAACACAGCGTCCAATTGAATCGTTCTTGAATCATGACTACTATTGGTATAAACGGGTGAGCAATGACATCTTCTGTAAGGAGATCAACGCCCATCAATTGACTTATCGGTATACTTGGATTTCACCTTCACAGTCATCGTTCCCATCTGTCTTCGACCATTGTCAGGTGAGATCCCAAATACTACTATACCCCATCCCTGGTTACTGGGATTAATCCAAACCAATGACCTTGTATCGTGAAGCCAATCTCGGCGTTCCTTGAGCGATGTGCTAACTTGTAATCTGTTTGTCCTACTTTAGCCGCCGTGGACCTTATTATGGGCGCCCTAATCAAGAGGTCTCTACACAGCGTCCAGTGCAGACAGGAACTTCTGGGTCCACGAAAAACGGAGATAAGAAAAGGTTGCGCGTGCTAATGGATATGTGGTGAGTTTCGTTGATTCAAGGGTGACAGATGGCCGTATCATCTACTCATATCCCATCATATCTGCTCAGAAGACCTGATCCTTCCCAAAAAAAAAATATGCGAAAATACGCGCAGTTGTATTTTTAGTTGTGTGGTCTTTTATTACTGCGCCTATTGAGTTGGGGGCTCCAAGAAGTCGAAGAGAAAGCAATGTACATACTAGTGTGAATACACAGCAATATCCATTCCATCTTCCTATCTGCCAAATATGATGGAGTACAGGCACCGTGTAAACTTTGTAATATTATACCATACTTATGTCTGTTCCATCTCAGAATTATCTCCTTGAAAGTATCATGTCCGTGTAATTGGCCGTTGATAAGGTCTATTATATTGCATATATACACAGCTCTAGATCTGTGTACGATGCTGAACAGGAACTAGTTTCCTCGTCCCGCAAGAACCAGATCCCTACCTTCTTAAGCCAATGCGTCGGAGACTCGGAGGCACACTGGTATATTTCCCTTCTTAACAGCCCACCCATGACTAGTTCGAACAGCAGACTATAAATTCACATCTGAGGGCAGTGTTTAACCACGCGAATGGCCTGCAAGACTTGTACGTGCTATGACGCGTAATTAATCGAGCTAGGCTAACGGAACTGCGAGCGAGATCGTGACCGACTGTATTATTTAGTATTTACGTCCCAATACGCGCGACGTTGTCGTGCCGATGCAGAACCAGAAATAAAACCCGGTTGGGTGCGGCAAGTAAACGCCCCGCGCACGTTTCCGTTCATCACTGGGCTTGAAGCATAGCCATGGCTATGCCGTGGCATGAATGACATAGCTTATGTTCGCCAGTCTTCCCCGGATCGTTTTCTCCGGGATATCGATCACTGTACAGCTTTTCCAGGACTTAAATTTGAAGGAATCCTAATACCAGATGTCGCCACAGAATGCTTATAGGTAATGTAGCGGGGCGGAAGCGCCCCATCAACCAAGCCCCGTCAACCACCTGGTAGTCGGCTTTATCCGAGATTACCTAAGCACAACGTCCATAAAGTTCAAAACTCCCCGCTTCTCTCCAAACCTCTGTTACAATTCTACGCATTCGCAAAGCTCTCTGGGAGTGAACACAAATTTGTTTTACCCTGATATTTTCTCTTCGATGACAGTAATGGGAACCCGGAAAATCTCAATGAATTGAGGCAAACTTCGTGGTCATCTGCTTGGCGACAGTTCTAACTTCTCACAGGCGCTTGCCTGAACTGGATTCATATCACGAAGCAAGGGGGAAAAATCTAGGAAACTGTTCTCTTTGTGCTTGCTGGTCTACAGAATGGGCGTTGATGTCCAACCAATATTAGAAAATCTCAGCTGGTCCTTCCACATCCAAGCCTCATGGACGAAGAAGCTGAAAAAAGATGACGGCTCATTTTGATATCACTCACAAGTGATTGATGCCTCTTCGCTATCAGGTCTCATTTGGGAGTCGGGACGACGGACGTGGGTGCTTTCTTAATGGTGTATCGAAAATGCCGACATAATGATTCCGTTTCAAGCCCTTTTGAAACCCCAAGTTACGACCCCACTTGTTATGTTCTTCATTCTTTCCATCCTGCTTTGAGCTGCCTTGCTTGCTTGACTGTCTCAAGTTATTCGTTCTTTCTTGATGTTCTTTGGCGGGCTATAGGCAAACATGTATTGCCGACATTCACTCTTTATTATACTGCTCGCCAATCCTTTCGTAAATGCCCACCTTTCGGCTCGGCAATGGGACGAGATGCCATGTACTGTAAATGCCCTTTTTGCAATTCATAAACAATCCTGACTGTTTCCTCCTATTTTACCAGCCTGTGCACGACAATGCACTCGACAATCACCAATGGGATGGTGCAACGGTACAGACTGGACATGTCTGTGCTATAATGATGAATTCATGACGAGTTCTGTGGCTTGTATATCGCGTCATTGTCACAGAGATACAATATGGCCCGCACTTTGGGCATTAGAAGGTCAATGTGAAGATTATGTATGTGTTTTATTTTTTATTTTAGTCTATACATATCTCATTCCTTCTATCAGGGTGTACATGTTGCTCTCAGCCCTATCAGCGTACCACCCACCCCCGACCCCACTAGTACAAGTTCTAGACGACGCACAACCTCCTCTCAAGCTACTTCATCTTCTTCATCTTCCTCATCTGCAGTACCAGACACTACTTCTTCATCTACGCCCTCCAGTCACCCAACTTCACCAATACCCATAACCCCATCACCCTCTGATACTTCGAGGTCTATTTCATCTACAAGTCCAACACGTTCCACAACTGCAACTGCACGCCAAACATCAGAGAGCACAAGGCCCTCATCGACATCATCAACTTCTGCAGCTTCGACGACGCCATCAGACCTGAATGTCATAGGACCCAATCACAACGCCATCTTTGGTGGGCCAACGAACGAGAAGCCAACTGTGCCAATTCCCATCATCGCTGGAACAGTTACGGGTGCTGTTGTCTTGATTTTCGCTATCATAGCGTTTTTCCTGGTATACATTCGTCGAATGAAAAGAAGCAGAAGCGAAGCGAGCCATCATATCCAACAATTCACATCCGACGCTGATATACCAACACGTACGAAGTGGGGACAGTCGCCAGGCGACTCCAATTCCAGTCGTGAACATATTGTCCCTTTTCTTCCTCCCGCTACTGCCCCCAGAAACAAATGGCCAGGTCCGAGTCCAGACTCGCCATCATTCATCAATAACGATAACGGCGAAAACGTCCGCGCCCCCGCTCGTTATGTGGAACACCAGGACTCGGGTATCGTTATAAGACCGTCTACGGTCTTGGAGCTTCCACCGCAATATAAGAACTTGTCGGTGGCCAATCCCACAACCTAATCCTTGTATTTACATGTACCCCCTGTATCCATTCTCAGTTCTTTGCTGTGGATCACTTGCAGCCTTTCTGTTTCCCCTATAGTGCACTTCAGAATCTGATTATTTCACAGTCAGGAATGCATCTCAAGCTTCGCCGCCACTCAGCTTGGCTCTCTCGAAATATACGATATGAAACGCTTTCGCCATTTACCGTTGTCCGTTCAACGCCGTACTATTTCGGTTCGTTTATCCAAGTAATTGAGTCCTCGTATCTTGTGATGCTTCAACAGGCAGGCTTGTGAACAATACTGAATTTTACTGGACATGTTGACAGATCCAACGATACCACATCAAAGTTGCCAGGGGATCAAGGGAGATCACCATTGCTCGCGAGATAAAGAACAGTGTCCCGGGCTTGATCAGGGCACATATGATTGATGCAATATCAAGCTGGAGTTTTCGTCGCCCCGAATGCAACGAATACCTTACCAAATGTTTTAAAATTTGAAAGTCGCTTCATCCCTGGCACATGGACCGCTCACTGGGACAACACTTAAATGCAGAGAAGCGGCGTCCTGATTGAAACTCTTTTCTGGACCTCTCTTTGCCACTCATGGTCATTAGCTAGTGGTTTTTAAATTGTGTGGCAAAAATCTGCGTCTGCGTCTAACTTCGAAACCCTGCGACCACAACAATGCATTATCTCTCAGTCATTCTTTTGTTCTCATTTCTGCAAGGCGTATCGTCTGCATGGCTTGTGCATAGGCAAATAGAGACGTTTGCTGGTAAGACTCTTCTTAAATCTTATCCCAATACACAGTAATCTGAACTGCGCCCACTTGCAACAGGTTGCGCCCAAGGATGCCTTGGAGTTTCTCCAGTGGGTTCTTGCAGCGAAACAGACTGGAACTGTCTATGTAGGCATGAGGGTTTTATGGGGGTCACCGTTGCATGCTTTAGCGACAACTGCCGCCGAACGAATCAGTTGCAGCCCTCGTTGGATCGTTTAACAGCGGTGTGCGCGGACGCGGTAAGGAGTGACGTTGGGCGTAGGGTCGTCCATCTTATCGGAACATTGATCATTTGGATAGGGAGTAACAGTTCAGCTTGTCGCGAATCCACCTCAACCACCGAGTACATCAACTAGCCTTCGCTTTGGCACGCCACCTTTACCAACCAGCCAAGCACCAGCCCCTCCACCTCAGCCATCTCCTCCACCAGCACCACCAACACCGTCTAATACACCCAGCTCCACTCCCAATAACCCGGACCCTGCGCCAACAAGTCGCACAAATAATACCAGTCGATCGAACAACACTCCGCCATCGACTTCTCAAGGAGCTTCGAATCCCGCTCAGCCCACCAACACTGCTGATGTGAGCACAGGTTCAACAGTTTCGTCGTCGATTCCTCCATCCTCCGGGCAATCGAATGTACCTGGAATGTCTGGCGTTATCATCAATGCCAATGATGGTCAATCTGCAGCAGAAAAGCAGTCAACCCCCATTGGAGCAATCATCGGTGCAGTGGTTGGCGGATTTTTACTCGTCATCGCCGTTCTTGTCATATTCTTTATTTATTATATTCGCAAGCTGAAAGAGAAGCACGAGCAGCAGAAACTACACTCAGATTCTCCAGAATCTGGGGATGCTCTTCCGGAAGTTGGCAGTATTAGTCCTCCTGTTCAAGGTTCTTTTTCCAAAGCTGAACGCTCGGCATGGACAGTTCCGCAGGGTGGTTTATCTTCTGACGGTATCGAACACCATCGTCCGGAAACAGTCAGTGACTATCAGCATACAGATATGGCTTTCAATAACCCTACCACTCCACCCGCCACTCCACCTGTTTCCTGTGTCCCAGAGATGTCCACACATGATCTTCCCCCTTATGTACACAGACCTAACAGTCATGTCGTACAAGCTTCAGTCACAAAGTTTTAACTCTGTATTTATGCCTGAACTCACGGAGAATTCAAGCGTTATATATTACTAGTACTGTTGTTATTTTTGTTGAAATATACTTCGTGTGGATATTACATAGATGAAAGTTTCGCGACACCACAACACCATAACGTGAAAAGTATTTGTTTTGGTGTTCACGTCCTGGAATCAGCTGAATATCAGATGAGGCAAATAGCCCTTCTCCATGCTTGAATTTGAAGCGCCTTGCCGCGCCACCGCGGATTTCGTTGAAAAATAAGCAGGGTGTCACCGAAGGTTAACGTTATGATATTAATAATAAAAACGCAAACGGTGCATCATATTAAAGCCTCTCCTATTGATGCATGCGACGTTGACGATTGGAACTGCCTGCGTAGACAAAAAACGTTTATGGATATCAGTATTACATGCATTAGCACGAACTATAGATGTAGCTGTCACATTACCGCCGAGACATTTGGTGTACCTATGACAGGCCTAAGGCAAAGAGAGATTTAGGTCCCGCAGTACCGCGTTGATTCCGAGGCCGTTATGCCTCGGGTTCTTGTAGACGGGGGAATT
>NHTK01005586.1:0-10691 GCA_002938355.1 Panaeolus cyanescens | reverse complement strand
GAAATTTATAAAAAATTGAAAAAATGTGGGTTTTCTTTATTTTCCTTATCTCTAGTTTGGTGGCCTCGGCATCTTATCGGTCCAAATTCAATTCTGATTCTCCGATCGGCCGTTCGATCCAGGGACAAACTTACAGATCTTGTCAATCTCTTCTTCTCAACAATTATCACTGTAATCATGTCAAAGAGCAGTCTTTATTTTATTTTTATGTTTTATTTTATTTTTGATTTCTCTTCTATTTCTCGTCTTTTTTTATTACAAAGAAAAAAAAAACAAATAATGTTGTAATTATTTCTTCCATTCCGTCGCTCCTCCGTTACCCGACTTCATCCGGAGTCTCCGCTTCAACTCACCTTTTGCGGCTCATTATTCACTAAATGCAAATGGGAATACATCGCCGCTTCTTCAGCGCAGAGTCACTCGGTCGAGCCCATCCAAAATTCTTCACGATAAGTATTCTCATCCTGACTCGTCGCCCACCTCTCCTCGGCGAGTGCCACAATGATTCCTCTATCAACCCTGCCACTCCATCGTCCGAACAATCCCTTGTTCATCATAGAATGTATACTTTTTAAGCACAAACTCCGTTGATTCTTGACAACTCCTTATCTATGCGAGGAACGCTCAGGCGACAGTTGATCAGCTGAGCGATTTACCGCAGGTTTCCACAATCGGGTACGGTACGTACATGGTCTACGTATACGTATACGGTATACTGCTGCCAGTACTTGTGCCACTCGCTACGAGCCGAGCTTTGAATTCTCTCGACAAGTGGCCCGCATACCGATGTGATGTGACGTTGTCAATGGATGATAAGCGTGAGCCTTCGCTTCACCTTTCTTGCTGGCAGAAAAAATTCGCAAGTGAACGCACCTGGCTACGTAAAGAGGTGCGTTCAGTGTTTCACAACAATGTCTTACAACTAGATTCAAGTAGAAAATGGTACTCATCATTCCCAATTCGACGATCGTGCACATCTACTCACAGTACAACTTCTTCGAATTCTCGCTCCAACGCATTCAATTCTCATGCAACATTTGAATAGAAAGCTGTTGATCCAATATATATATGATCTACCCCACGTCTGCAGCACACTGACAGAGAGGAGAGCTGGCACGACACTCCTGTGAACGCAACACTCGTAGTCATTGTCAAACGGAGGCCCACATGGCTCGCACTGGCACTGCGTCATGATCATGATCGTGTCACGAGTCCACGGCTTCGAGTTGAAGCATCTATCTATTGGATCGGCGAGTGTGCTACATACTTAGTGTGGGCCGCGTAGTTATTCGATTGCAATGCATTGTTGGCCATACTTCCCCAAAGATTCGGTGGTGTGGTGTGGCGGGTGTGGGTGTGAATTCGAATATCGACATCGTCAGTGAATCTCATCCTGAGAACGATGATGAGCATCAAATGAACGTAATGTGAGGAAAGGTAAGGTAATGCTTCGTTTCCTTGAGTGCTACCTGCGCTCGTTGCCATGTAAGGTAAACAAGTATGTAAGTTGATCACAATATTCATGAGAATTTTAGTACTAGTTATGTAGAAAGGTCATACTACTTGTGTATAATTAATATCAACAAGCCAAGCCCATGGTGAACGGTTGGAAGAGATTAGTAGTACTGTAGAAATTAAACCCCGTGCGCCTTCTCTTCTCTTCTTGCACCATCCTTCTAGGTCTCATCCGAGCTTGAACTTGATTCGAGGTTTCAGAGCTTCACTTCTCGACCTCCTCCCACTTTGAAACGATCGTCGCTACCCCTCTCATCTCCTCCCATCTAAGTGAAAATCAAAACTTCGAAGCATCCTACCCATATATATCAACTTGAGACATAAACAGGGTACTATAAAATGTTAATATTATAATTTAGAGAACAAAATACATGCCCATCTCACACGACCATGACCACCCACGTCCTTCGAGTCTCGAAGAACACATTCCTCGAGCTCCTTGGGAACAAACACCTTGAAGCCTTCGACCTTCCTTCGAGTCTTCGAGGCGTCGTAGAAGAGCTTGCAATCACCCTCAGGCGGCTTCCTCGATGCTCTTGGCGTTGTTATAATTAATTTTACCTCGGAGGTAAGGCTTCGAGGGTATATAAATTGACGCTTTTATTGAAGCAGTCTGAGACTAGAAGTTGAGATTGAGAGTGGGAAGTTGACGGGGATATCAGAGAAGTGAAGTGAAGGCAGATTGCGTGGGCTGCCATTATGAGTGGTTGCGTTTGATGATATCGATTCGAGGATCAGGGTTGCCGTTGGGACAGGCCGATGTAGGGAGTTGTGTGATGAGAATTGATATTGAATTATAATTAATAATTAATACTAGTAATTAGCAGTGTTAATACCAGATACACCAAAATCAAGAAAGAGAGAAGATAAATTCGTGTAAATACTAAAGCTTAAAGTTCTACTGTAACAACTTAATTAGGCGTGAATTACATACAAATCGTGCATGCACAACTTTTCCAGCGTCAAAACATTGACGCTGTACCCTGTACCTTCGAAGTCCGAGCTCTGCAACGCCCTCGAACACATCCTTCGTCCTATCTCTCTCTTTCCACCCTCCACCGTAGCGAATTCGAACCTAACGTCACGTTCCGATTCCTTAGCGCAAGCGCTCGCTACCGTTATCACCCCCACATCGACACGCCTAATTAATTATATAATAATCCCGTAACACACGGGCGTCTCTCCTTATCTCTTCCCTCCTTATCTCTCCACGTCTAGATCTATAATTATCCCCACGTCACTCAATCCTTATCTACAAGCGCCCACCCGCTATCAATTCAATTGTATATAAATATATTATTATGATAAACACGGCACTCAACGTGCCACTCCTTCTCCGACCGCTTCGAATTCGTTTTTTCCGACTCGCAACCTATTCCGACTCGACGTCATGTCGATCCTCAGCGTTGAGTTTAATTCCGAGTCCTCGATCCACTAGCATGTCGTCAGGTCCACCTGATAGGTGACTAGTGACTTGTACCGCGGCCGGTGCGCGTGGTTCACACCCTTATCTTTATCTTTCAAGTTATCTCGTAGACGTCGGGTGATTCGACGATCGACCTTTTAGGCTATTCCTATTCAATCCGTCTATGCAATCGAAGGTAGTTGAGTTGACGTGCGGAGAGAATCAGCCTAAGGTAGAATTCGAACCGCTCAGGGGGACAGAGGCCGCGGTTAATAGAGCCTTGCCAACGGCGGACTCTATTGGCCATGAGTAATTATAAGGGGTTTGATAGAAGACGGTTGGGGTTTAGACTAGGATTGATATCGAGGTGCCGGTGAAAAGAACTCGAACTTCGAAGGGAGTTGTATTCAGGTCGGGTATTGGTGCCGTTGACTCTAGCACGCCCTGAGCTTTGAGTCTGTTTTGCATTTGTCGATATGTTAGTTTAGCGCGTTTAGCGTGCTGAGATGGTATTATGAGCGCTATAAGCCGAGTAAAAGACAAGGGCGCTTGTCCTGGTTGTTAATCTTGCGATAAGGGCCGGACGGTGCTAACGCTAGGTGTTGATAGTGATAATGAGCGTATGGTGTGGATCAGGGCAAGCGAGCGTATGCGTGTTTTTAATTTTAATAATAATCTTAATTTGATTTCACGTTGCTTTAATTTGTTGGTGACCCTGGGCTGTGGCATCCCTGGGCCTTGTGGACAAGGGTCGATAAGCAATTAATTGTGGAGGAGAGTGGGGGTGGGCGTCAATTTAGCCAGCGTGGTGACTTGTTTGTTTGCCTACTATGTATATCATTATGATTAAACTAACGCTGAGTTTGAGTCTTGGTATTCCGTATTGGAATTGTTAAGAATCAAGTGTCCCGTTTTATGACCCGCGTATAGTATATATCACTCTTATCGTCTCACCAAATTCACATAAAATAATTAACCCGCAAAACCCCCCATGTCCCATGTGCAGCTCCACACCATCGCGTCGCGGATGTAAATTCATCAAATCCAAAAAAACAGTCAAAGGATGAACTCGGACTTGACAATGACTGGACTTGATAGGCATACCAGTGAACCACGCGGTCATGGCGGACGGATGGACGGGGGTTGAAATGTTGCCAGAGAGATAAGATAAGGAACAAGGGGCTGATGCGGATGACATTGCGGTGGCGACGAGCGGGCTCGGAAGACTGGAGAGACTCAGAGAGGCTGAGAGAGAGGAAGGGAGAAAGGTGATGAAGATGAAGATGTTTATCAGATAAGACATGGAGTACGAAACGTGAAAAAATCTAGAATGGCATTGAATTGGTTGAAGCGCTAGCTTTATCGTCAACATTCATGATCATGCGGTGGTGGTGGGATGGGGATGATAAGATAAAATGGAGGTTTCGTCCGAATGGAATGATTCGGCCTACATAGAAGATTGTGGTTAGCACATATATTGTACAATTCAGAAGCTTAAGCATGCTCAGAATATGCACGCGTGGGCCGTGGCGCAGCGGGTCGTGTACATAGAGCTTGATTTTTTGTTATCTGATAAACTTCCCATCATCAGCATCAGCGTTATATCTCGCTCGGGACGTGCCCATATCCCCCACGGAATTTCACTAATATTTCAACGCAATAATACACAAACATAATTCCGGATAAGTTCGCAATCCCCAACATCCGAGAGGCCTGAGTTATCATGAACGCTGATCAATGAGCACCTTCGAATTCGCCTTCAAGCGGCCGCGGAACACCTTCGACTTGTCCAAAGCTTCACTCTAGCTCAGGCTGGTATCTCACATTAACATGTACACGTCGAACTCTTCCCCAAAGTCACACATTCCACTCCATTTCGAATTCAAATTGATTCAGTACTTTTCGCTTTACCTACCCCAGCAATTCGTCCTTATCTACTTTGCGTTATTCAACACAGTCTGACTCTTGGACCTAGTTCTGAGCTTCGAAGTTCGCCAGTGGGTTCGGGTCTAATAACATGGCTATAGATAAGGACTTGTTGCCGTAAATACTCGTATCCGTCGGATATGCAGTGGGTACAGATTTTCCCTCGGCTGGTAAACGCCAGCGTTAGTATACGTTTGATCTTGGTATCTGGACTTCAAGTTGGTGACTTGATTGTTGGGCACGTAGAAATCCAAAAGTCCGAATAATGTAACACATAACGCTACTCATCTAACTCATTGGTAAAATTATACTAATGCAGTAAGATATTGGTACTGTGGCTTTAGTCTTTCTTCCACAACAGCGCTCGGCGAAATTCGAAGCCCAAGCGCTTACCCTACAGCTTACGAGCCGCGGCGCCGGCCTCGATTTAAGTCTTCTCCAACGCCCAGGCTTCTCGAATCTACAGCTACAAGAAAAATGTAAAACCCTTTAATCCCAATCAAGCATCTGGACCAACACTGGGCCAAACCACGCGTGCCACGTCAACGAGCCCTAGAGAAGTCGAAGCACCTAGGGTATCGTGGCATTGTCAAGATGTTGGATGGTGAGATGTAACACCCGCGCTTAACGATTCATAATTCCACGAGCACTACTTACATATCACTATGCGCGAGTCCGACAGTGACGCTGAGCACCCGGACCATAGAGTGGTTCTGATAAGCTGACCCGAGCGGTGTACCCCGCATCAGTACATCAATCAATTAAGTATACCACGCGGCCAGATCTCTCATGTCGACGTCAGCGCTAACACACGATACTGTTATGCTTAGTGACACCGCTTAACCGTTTAATACCGGTGTGGTTAAATTTAAACCGCTCAACGGGAAGGTAAGCGTGAGCATTACTTATTAATATTAATATCAGAGATGGAGGAGAGCTTGAGTTCGAGTGCCAGCACATCATGATGCTCTTTGATGTATACATGTGTGTGCTCATACTAAGAGTGATTGAGAATGAAGTCGAACGTGTGCTTGTAATTGAAACTTGAGCTAGCAGCCGATATCTACCCCTCCCCCTCCCCTCCGTTTCCCGCCCTCGTCGCGCTGGCTTAGCTTTGCTCTAGAACCGTCAGACGTACATAACATAGCTAAGCGCTAATTGATCTTTCAATTAACGTCACAAAACAATGCGCGATCTGCTCCTTCTTGCTCACAATGGATATCGATACTATTACCGGTACCATAACGTGCATTCCAGCTCATGATGGGAATTAAATAATTACAGATTTATTTTTTTTGCGCAGAAAAACATCGGATTCAGGATATAGCTAGAGTTAATATTACAAATGAAGCCAAGCATTCTGTCTACAAAGGTTTTAACAATTTTGACACATCATCGTCCTTTACATAACCCAGACACTACAAGATATCCGACATTCATCTAGTTATCAGACTTCTTGGGAGGCCAGGGCATATTGTAGGACTTGCACTTGTCCTCCATCACTTTACGAGACTTGTCTTTATCGTCATCCTTGCAGTTATCCTTGGCGCACTGCTCATAGTACTTGTAGAAGTCCTCCTTTCCACAATAGCACTCGTAATCCTGCGATGCGCAGCCGTAGCGGTAGTCTTTGGGAATGCAGTTGTCGACGGCACATTTAGGGAAACCGTCGTTGTTGTTGTTGTAGTCCTTGTTGACGTATTTATTGACGTAGCCGCCCTTTCCGTCCTTGTTGTAATAACCGCCGTCTTTGTTGTTGTACCCGCCGTCCTTGCCATTGTAGCCGCCGTCTTTGTTGTCGTATCCGCCGTCCTTGTTGTTGTAGCCGGCGTCCTTGTTATCGTAACCGCCATTGTTGTCCCTAGCTTGCTGCGTCAACGCAGAAGCAGTGGCGACGATGCCGAAAAGAGTGATGGCGACAGCTGAGAAACGCATGATGATAAGCAATGACCAGAAAGCTTAAGAGCAAAGATGAAGTTTTTTTGGTTTTTTTGAGTAAAGTGGGAAGGATGCAAGGGAAGATGATGATGAGCTAGGTTGAGCATACAGCCGTGCTCTTTATAGGTCGTCGAGCGTCGAGTTCTCCTGTCCTTGGATTCGGAGGCTGACTGACATGGTTCTAAAATTGTCTACGACGTTTGACAATTCGTAATGAGACGTCGACTGGGGCACAGACCGGTTTCGAACGAGACTGTATTGACGAGGCGAGCGGCGAGCCACGGTGTAACGGCAAAGGTAAGAAGAGCTGTGAAGTACTGTAGACATCAATGTACGATAACGTTAACAAATTCATTCAAAAGGCTCGGTCTTGGGGTGCCGCAATGTAGCACAACGTACCTACAATCTATAGCTACAACTTGAACAACAGTCACTGACAGAGTCCTCGGTCGCTTGAACTTGAATACCACATCCGCAGAACCCCTCGGCCACTATTAGTACGTCCCCACTCAACCCTCTCATTCACCACCCACCAACTTACACCACCTCTGGCACCTCATTCAACCACCGCACACCCGCCTCCCTCGCCACTTCCACCGCAACCCGCCTCACCGCTCTCACCTCCTCAAGCGACGCCTGCCGTCGCGCGCCCGCGAGGTGCCATATAATCTGCTGAGGCGCGTCGATGGCGATGAGAGCTGCGACGATGGTGTAGGCTGAATCGAGAGTTGAGGGGGAGAGGGGGTTTTGGTAAATGAGACCGTAGCCCATGGCTTTGGATAAGTAGCCTGTTATGAGAATGGTAGGGGATGGAGAAAGATGAAAGGAAATTGGTGATTTAGATGAATCCATATCATGGAAGGTGATGCTTATGGCGTACCTAGATCGGGATGGATGGCGTCCAAGATGGATTGCACATGCTCTGCGTTGTCACCGTGCATAGTAGAGAAGAGCGCTACGTCTTTGTCTTCCAGCTGATTGAGTGTCTGTGTCGTGTCCCTATCCGATAAAACTTATCAGTGAAATAATTGCTGATTTGATTTAGTTCCTTACCTCAGGATTGTTTTGTCCTGTAATTCTGGAGGCATAACAGCATGTAAAGCTCGAAGGGCATTAATACTCTAACATGCACAGTTAAATAAGAAACGGCACACAACTGTGAATGGAAAGAAGCTAAAATACTGACCCTTGGATAACCGCACACCAAACCGCACTTGAACAACGCCTCGCGGAACCTTCTCGCCAACAGTAGCTCCGAGTCGTCTTTCCCGTCTCCTGACAAGTTCTCGTCAAGGGGTGCGGAGCGCACATCATTTATGGCGTACTCCCATACAACGGGTACTGCTTCAGGACGATTGCTAGCGCAGTACGCGACAGCTGCGACGATGTACCATGGATTATCAAGGACGATAGATTTGCGTGTGATCGGGGACGAGGCAGGGAAGAGAGCTTTGAGGGAATCAAGAAAGGCTGAAGATGGTAAGTTGAACGGGGCTGTCATCCTTGGCGATGTATGCGTACGTAGCTGGAACTGGGTTGTGTATGTTGAGGGGGTAATAGGGCAGGCGATCCGCGGGTTTATGTAGATTCAACCTGTTAGGAGTTGACCCTATAATTAAATCTCGGATGTGCTAAGTGGTTAATATTGACGTTTGGCATAGTGTTGCGCGAGCAAGTCCTACTTTAATGAGGGTCACATGCCACGTGCTGGTGTGACTTGACGCGTCGATTGTGTCCCTTCAAGTTCTCCGTCAAACAACATTTTAGTCTACAATTCCCCCAACCATAATCATTAATCAGATAACACAAATTTCGAGGTATCACTCGATATCCATGGGTAGGGCATGACCCAAAGCCAATTCATCATGTACCTGCAGTGACATGGTCCCAATCTTCCTCACCAGACTCTCCTTACAACCTAATCCTACAATCTCCTAGCTACAATAATATCGACACTCCTACAACTCCGGCACCTCATTCAACCACCTCACACCCGCTTGCTTCGCCGCCTCCACCGCAATCTGCCTTACTGCCCTCGCCTCCTCGATCGACGCCGACTGACGACGCGCATTATCCAGGTGCCATGCGATTTGTTGAGGCGTATCAGTAGCGATGAGCGAGGCGACGATAGAGTATGTCGATTCGAGGGGTGGGAGGATTGGTGAGGTCGGTGAGAGCGGGTCTTGGTAGACGAGGCCGTAGCCGATGGTTTTCGAGAAGTAGCCTGTTGGTTTGTTATTAGGTTGGGAGAGAGTGATGATGGGAGAATAGGGATGGGATGGGTGCACTTACCCATATCTGGATATATGGCGTCGAGTGTGGATTGTACGGTTTGTGCAGTGTCGCCGTACATGATCGGAAAGAGCACTTCGCCCTTGTCTTCCACTTGATTGAGCGTTTGAGTGGTCCAGGTGTCTCTAATAGAAATGAAGGATGTCAGAAAGATAGTAGTTGGGCTATTATCCTACGAGATACCTCAGAATCGCTTTTTCTTGTAGTTCCTCGGGCATAACAGCATGCAACGCTCGAAGCGCGTTAATAACCTAATAGATTAAATATCAAGTTAACCCTGTTCATAAATCAAAGCCGCACAACACGCTCAATCATTAAACAAAGTTTAAATCTAACCTTTGCGTAGCCGCACGTTAGGCCACTCTTGAACAACGCCTCTCTGATCCTCCTCGCCAACAACAACTCTTCGTCTTTCGAATTCCCAGCCTCAGCGTCAACTTGAACGGGTGCAGAGCGGACGTCTTTCAGAGCGTGTTCCCATACCATAGGCACTGCCTCAGGACGATTACTGGCACTGTATGCTACAGCTGCTACGATGTACCATGGGTTGTTGAGCACGATGGATTTGCGGGTTATGGGTGATGTGGATGGGCGGGGTGGGAAGAGGCCTTTGAGGGTGTTGAGGAATGCTGAAGAGACGGTGAATGGGGTGGTCATGATAATCTTGTGTTGGGATTTGAGTTCTGAGTTTGGAGGTTGGATGAGCGGTGAGATGGGTGAAGGAAGAGGAAGGGTGTTGAAGTGCTTAAAGGATTGAGGGATGAAGGATTGATAATCATGACCGGGGATGTCCGAAATCGACTAGTGTCGATTTGGCCAAGGAGCTTATCTTTTCATGTCTGTGAGCTTTTTATATGTAAGCATGGGGATTTCGGTTTTATACCTATTTTTAATTTTTCGATCCTTCGAGGTATGCACAGGACGCGACGTTATAATGAGTGACTGACTACCTCCGTGTTGTCATACCACGTGCTGATGTGACTAGACGCGTTCGCCGTTCAAGCCTGAGGGCCTGAGCTTTGAAATTCGCGTTCGCGTTCGATTGCTCATCTGATTCGAACACACTTGGACGTGTCTACTAAATGAGTGCGTAAAATGAACCAAAACGTAGGCAAAAAAGCACTCTAACTACCTGTGTCCTTCGATGGATATATATCAGGGGTTATACCAAACCTCGAACCCCAGCGCAAACATACGACTCGGAGCGCCTTCGATTGCCGCTGTTCATATCTGAAAGAATGTTTCTTAGGGTTTCTTAGCGGGTCAAAAGAGCCTAGGTTTCGAATCACGATTTGCGAATAGGGTCGAGTACTAGTAGCATTGCAACCCGCTACCGCTAGTCCATCATGCGTGCTCTGAATGACCTCGCCACACTGTTCC
Organism: Panaeolus cyanescens; assembly: GCA_002938355.1. Lineage (NCBI taxonomy): Eukaryota > Fungi > Basidiomycota > Agaricomycetes > Agaricales > Panaeolus > Panaeolus cyanescens. The sequence continues at coordinate 235 of NHTK01005586.1, read as the reverse complement.
AAGTCCATCTGCGCCCCTGAGTCCTTCCTCTCCCTACTCCGGTACCTCCGAGTCACTCGACCACCTCACATCGACTTTCTTTCCCACCAAACGATGGTTATCGCTTCGGGGTGACCGGTGACTGCTCGTACAGTATACAGTAGCTGCGACGATGTACCATGGATTGACGAGGGTCGGACTGTGCATGCGCTTATGACGGTACATTTTGGCAAGTATTCTAGGCCCTCGAATTTAT
>NHTK01005585.1:0-10632 GCA_002938355.1 Panaeolus cyanescens | reverse complement strand
TGCCGTGATGAAATCATTAGGGCCGCTGTTTGGCTCGTTCTATTTTGAGCGTGGTGCTCCGGCTTTCCATACAGGTGGCACTGCGATAAACATTTAAACGTTCATCCTTGTATACAATCCATGCCCCTATCCTTCAAGACGGAAAAACTGTCCTCCTAACCACTGACGACTGCATATCTTCATAATACTAGTTACCTGGTGAATGATATTCGAATGCTCAAGCATGGAGCATCGTATCGATATTGGCATCATTCACTGTTTCTCCTTCAATCCAACGAGCTCTGTGCGACATCACTGGCGACGCAAGACCATGCGCAAGTTCTGGTAGTAGTACCAATCTACCACCGTCCTCCACTTGGCTCCCCCGTAGTTACAAACATCATTCGGGGAAAACCATTGCAGCCGCGTCTACGGAGTATATCATCTATTTTTAGCTGGCATTGGGTGGCACAAACGGTATTCCAACTCTTGCAATGTTAATGAGCTATGTAGATGATTGGAACCGGCTCCCGAGTTTTTTCATTGTGGGTATAAAGTCCCACTATCGAAGCTCGGACTGAGGTCAGTCACCCACTTTCTAGAATGATCCTTTCAGCCAAATTTCTAGGACTTTCTGCACTCGCCGCCGCTGTTCCTGTTGCCTTTGCCCAGTCTCCAGCTTGGGGTCAATGTACGCCGCAGAACAACGAAGCTATTACCATCATTTGACTTTTTCCAGGTGGCGGTATAGGGTGGACTGGTGCAACGGTTGATATATATTATATTCCCTCGGAGGAAAAGACTTTCGCTGACGATTCTATGACGATTGGGTTTATATTCAGACATGTGTGTCTGGCTATACCTGTACATATGTCAATCCCTATTACTCTCAGTGTAGCCTTGTCAGTCACTTACAAATTCAGTCTTTCTCTGTTACTCACAGCTATAACTTATCGATCATCGTGCTGCTTGTATTATAGGGTTCGCCAACATCGACATCGTCGAGTCCTCAGCCAACTGGATCTGGTCTTGCAGCTATTGGCAAGTCCATAGGTTGGAAATTTGTTGGCGGAGCAGACCTTGGAGGTAAACCCAACGATCAAAGATTTGTGAGCATTTTTCAGAGCGAATACAACATGATTACCCCGGTAAGATAGTATCGATTTTTTATATATTAAGGCCACAGATTGAATCAACTCCACGTTTTAGCAAAGCAATATGAAATGGGTGAGATTCAAGTTACTGGACATCGAATATTTATTACATGAGCTTATCTCATCTTCTAGGATGCCACTGAACCGTCCCGTAACGTCTTCAATTTCGGCGGTGCAGATCAGCTGGTAGCTTGGGCTCAACAGCGCAGCATCCTAGTCCACGGTTTGTACTGTTTTTTTGAAGTGTTATAACTTGTCTTTCTGGGCGCTTACGTGTATAATCACCCTTTAGGGTTCACATGCGTCTGGCACTCGCAACTTCCATCCTGGGTTTCTAATGGAGGTTTCGACGCTGCTACTCTAACTTCAGTCATTCAAAACCATGTTACCAATGTTGTGGGGCATTTCAAGGGAAAACTGTAAGCAATTATACCTGAATTTTTAACGTAATAAACTTATTCGCAATCTTCAGCTGTAGGTTCGAATTCTAAAAAAGCCCCGTCAGCGTACTAACGGGATACTTATTGCCTTGCAATTTGTATTCGATCTATAGACGGATGGGACGTCGTGAACGAGATTTTCAACGAAGACGGCACGTTACGATCCTCAGTGTTTTCAAACACACTTGGGGAAAGCTTCGTGGAAATTGCTTTCCGAGCTGCAAGGGCAGCAGACCCTGATGCAAAGCTCTACGTAAGTACACGGCCTCCTAAGTAAGATGCATTTGTTACTTACACATATCACCCCTATAGATCAGCGACTACCATATTGAGGAGACCAATGCTAAATCCGCTGCGCTTCTCAACCTCGTAAAGAAGCTGAAAGCGCAAGGTATCCCCATCGACGGTATTAGTGTACAGGGCCATCTATCCGCCGCACAAGCATTCCCATCGACGTTCCAAGCCAATCTTGCTCAGTTTGCAGCGGCTGGCGTTGAAGTGGCCATAACTCAGGTTGATATCACGACGGGAACCCGCCCTTCTCAGGCGATCTTGGAACAACAGCAGAAATATTACGAGATGATGTTTGCTGCCTGCAAGGCAGTCAAGGCTTGCGTCGGAATCTCAATGTGGGGACTAGAGGACACTGCGGTGCGTCGTTCGACAGTTACTAATAGATGCAATATAATTTTAAATGGCGGACTTTTTCTCCTAGTACTCCTCCGGACAACTCTGGGACAGCGTATGTGTTATGCGTTTGGTGACTTGTCGCTCGTACTGACTTCTTTGAAACCTTTTCATAATAGAACTACAACAAGAAGCCGGCTTACGATGGCGCTGTTGCTGGAATGCTTTCATAAATTTCATCAGTTGTTGTATCTTAAGCAATGTAATTACATACAACCGTATCCGAGTCTTCAACCATAAGGCGGCGGCTCGTATAAATGTAAATGAAATGAAGTTCACTGCCTGGTCTGCCAGTACCCCTCAATCGATGGACCTGCTACCCACATATGTTGGGGTACTTTCGGCTTGTAGGGTCCTGTGGAATCCAACCACCTTCCAAACCCTTCTGGTAGCTCCACTCATCTGCATCCTCGGCCTATGATTTGCGAGCGCGGTGATTCAGTTAAGAATCGAATGCATCGAACATCGAAGACTTCAATCAGGACATACCTTCCACGTCCAAAATATCCAACCCTGAACAGTTTCTGCCACATGCGTTTGCGCCTCCCAGTATCTAGATTGTTTTATAAGTAACATCAGTCTTTCTAGCGAGGCCGAGAGAAGAGGCTTGAACGTACCTTGTAAGCATCTCTATATATTCCCTTGTCCAATATCTCCAGCTGCCTGTTTTTCCGATGCAGGTCCCATGGAACTGGCTAACAGTACCTGGACCTGCGGAGAAGCTGCCGTCATATCGGGAACCGGTCCCACGACCATTTATCCACCTAGTGCAATCGGTAAGGGCATTCGACCACTCGCCGACAACAGTCCATAGATTCGATGCTTCGTACGAGCGAAAAGCTTGAATATTCGCGCAAGAAGCCTAAAAGGCGTGAACAATTAGAAAAATACAAAAGGTTTCAAAGAAGATTGCCTTTCGAATCTCACTGCAATGTGTTCATCGATAGAGCGACTAAGTACGTCGTCAACAAATATCTGGTAATCGTGCTGTAAAAACATTATATTTATGAACTTCGAATGTAGAGTGATCTGAAGTTAATGCACGCACGACATCCATCATTGTGTTTTGACCACTAGGAGGGGTTAAGAATCCAACCCAAGTCTGACATTAACATCTCGAAGTCAATTTAGTCTGCTACGTCTTCAGTAATTATCGGACTCACCTCCACACCAACATACGCATCCGAAATCATAACCTTTACATTATCCCCCGCGACCTCTCTCACAGCCTGATACGCCCTCGAAAAGAAATCTCGAGTCGCAGCAACCCACTCTGGTCCTCTGAACCCAGCCGGCTCATTAAGAAACTCAATAACCGACACCTGATCGCCAATCTCTCTCGCAATAAACCTCAAGGTGTCCACGGTTCGTGTGATGTCATCCGGCGAAAACGCCCATGTAGGGTTGGTGGTGCGTTGTCCTGAGTTGTCGAAACCGTTTTGGGAGCCGGGGGCGCCGTGAAGATCGACGATGACCGAGATGCCATGATTGCGGGCCCATGTCAAGGCGCGGAGGAGGTAGGGCCATGCACCTGGGATGTAGGGCTCTGTAGAGGTAGACATCGCCGTGTCGGCAGAGGTGAGGGGGACAGACCAGTAGCCTATAGGTATCCTGTTCGAAACTAGGAAGTTAATTCAAAAAGGATCATCGAAAGAGGCGACCTACCGAACATGATTCAAACCAGCCGCAGCAATCTGGACGAAATCATCTTCTGTAATCCACTAGTCCCCATTACAGTCAGTAGATATTTTAGTTCCGAGACTATATACAATCGACAGACGCACCGTTTCCCAGTGCTGTTTTAGGACTTCCGCTGCCCTCCCAACATCTTGTAGTTGACCGAAAGTAAACTCGTCCACGATATTTTCATTTCCAGTCGCATCGAAAATACTAGGTGTAACCCATGGCTATTCAGTTCGTTCAATAACCCGCTCGCTGAAATACACAATATCTGATAGGCGAGGAATTCTAAATGCTCACCTCCAGAACAAGCCAGCCACCTCTGTGTACCGAAATTGATATTAACACGGGCAATAATGTGGATAGGTGCCCAGCCACGTACAAATTAACCCCTCTGATCTTGTCTGACCCGTATACAACATTTGGCAGAGACGGTGGCGGTGGTGGTGGTGGTGGATTCAAGTTAGGCGTAGGTATCTGCACATCATCCGACGACGTTGTCGCGGTCGGTATATTATCAACCGCGCTCGTACTGGTCGTTGAATTGGGTATGACGCCGGTGGGTTTAGGAGGCTGAAATGCGTGTTGCTCACGGGCGCTAAGTCTACATCGTTGTCCGAATTTACTTTGGCGTTTGGACAAAGCTGGATAAAACGAAGAAGTGACGCAGATAAAGCATGCTACTGTGGATAACCGAACCATGGTTTTAGATTGCCCAACGTCTTTCCAATTTGGTTCCGATGATGAAGTCACGTAAGTGCTAGTAGAACGATCTCGAGGATTCAAGCTTGAGTGTGAACAGACTGTGGAGAGACTGGGAGGATAGGTATAGATAGTTATCCACTAGATGGGTACCGGTATGATAGTCATGGGCGGTGAAGTGAAGTGTCAGAACGGTAAATTGAGCAACAAGTCACTTATCTCCAGGATATCTCCAGGACATTTCTCACTCGAACAAGTTATCAACAAAAAAAAGCGGCCTTCCTTGACCGCGAGGACAATCCCTTGACAAGCGCACTTAATGTAATCGGGCATAGATCACCTTCCTGTCAATGTCATGAAAACCAAAACACAAGCATAACCACGGGTTGAAGGGGGAAAATTCGGGGAAAGGCATGAGCTGGCCGCAAGTTTGTCATCAAATAACCATATTCGAACTGAACGGATCCGTTTTGAGTCGTGAAAAGGTTGAACCATGTTTTTGATCAGGTCCTATTTTTCTTCCCACGACATTCTGTAGAGTAAGAAAACTCTATTAGCTTAAAGACATTAGGCGGTACAAAAAGGAGAGGAAATACAGGTCTATACTTATTTAAAAACACAAGAACACGATGTCCTAATGTGAACAACAACCCGGAAAAGAAAGAACATGGGCGCCTAAAGTTGATGCAATCAGAGATCGCAATCAAACAGCCTTCCCTGCTGCCCTCTTCGCATCCATGATCCTCAGCGCATCAGCAGCATGCTCCATCGCTTCAGCCATATCAATCTTCCTCGAATGATCTAAACTCTGCGTAAACAATTCACGCGCTTTAACGTCATCTCCAGATAACTGTTTCACAACCATTTAATACTGTAGTATATAGGAAGAAGATTGCATCGCACCTCTCTAATCATGGCAAAGTTATATAGCAGCACAGCATATGCCACCTCACATGCCTCGATGGGACCGCGTGCCATCCTCGCCCCGCTGGTGATCTCGAGACCCTTCTTCGCCCACGACTCGGCTTGTGTAATTGCTTCGGGGCTGATGCTGCGCCTGAGGATAAGGTCTGCTACGTTACCCATCAATTGCGCCCCTGGAACAAGAAAGGTTGAGGGACAAATCTGAGATATGAAGTTCGAGAGCCTTACCTCTGCACCTATCTTGAGCAGATGTCTTGTTAGGAGGGGGTGGGATTAGGATAGATATTGCCTGAAGGTAGAGTGGAAGAGCATAGCTAACGACAAAAAAAAAAGACAAGTTAATTCCAAAGACCTAAAAAAGATGGACGTAGTTAATGCTCACTCAGGTTGGTCCTCCCTGGAATAAAAGCTTGCAAGAGCTTCAAACGGAGCAGCCAAACTCTCCATCGGAGCCCAAAGGGGCAGTCCAAATTCTTCAACCAAAGCCTCCGTGTTGGCGCCCACGCCTTGGTTGGCAGCACCGGGTCCAATATCCATCTTGGTTGAAGATAGGTTGAGAGCAGGCGAGCTCATCATAGCCGATAAAACGGCCTGTACAGACCATGATAACCACGCTTCTTCCTCAGCGGTAGGTTTGTGAAGCTGATGAGCCAAGTCACCCAATTTGTAGGAAAGAGCAACTGCGCGCATTTTTTCAGCAGGAGACAAGATTTTTAAAGTCTCGGTGCTAAGAAGGGGTGGCGGGGATGGTTCCGTAGGTGAAGGGACTTGGGGAGGCGTGGATGGATTTGCTTCGGGTGTTGCTGGAACATCCAGATAGGCTGTACGCAGTTGCCACAGTGCTTCCTGATAGATTTTATACGCTTCCTCTGGTCTCTTTGCCTCTTCCAATGTACTGGCAAGAGCTACTGCTACTCCAGTAGTTTTAAGCAGGGGTTGGGGCTCAAGATCCTTCAATGGCGTGGTTTTAAGCTTGTCCCATGCTCTGTTGCGAGAACAACATCCAGATTTCGCCAAAAACTAAATCATAAAGGGGCTAACCTTTGGAAATACTGTGCTGCAATAGTAGGATCACCTTTCCTTTGGGCATACAAACCACTGCGAAGGTCTTTACGGACGTCTTTGGGCCACATTGTCATGACACCATAAATATCTGCACTGCTAAAGTAGCTGATTATCAGAAATAAAAGCATTTGTGATATGAACATACAGTCCCCAGACAGTAAGTCCTACACCTAAAACCAATAACCCGGTCAGGAATGGTGAGATTGATTTGAATGGCCTGGCAGAATCTGAGTTGGTGGTTTGCCCTTCGTTTAGCGATGCAGCAGCATCATCCGCAAGCTTTCGTGCCTCATCACCGAGTTTTGAATCTGATTCTGTGGCATATCCTCGCGTACGCAGCACTCCAGATGGACGACCACAGACTGGAATCGAAGGCCGCTCGCTGGAAGTCAGACGTTGAACTTGGCGAGCCAGAGGCTTGACATTGCGCTGCAACCGCGATACAGTAAACATTGTGTCAGAAAGGAGACAAGATGAGTACCAGACAAGCAAAATCAGTGATTCATTGAGGATTCAGATAGACTCCACTGTGAGCCACTGTGTCGGAAGGAAAACGACCACCAACAGTCTCAATGACGGAATCAGACGGATATCGGGAATTTGAAAGGCCATGAAACGTGTGCACGTGACTCGATGATGGAAGTTATACAGATAGGGGCACTTTTTTTTCGTCTCCTCTGAGTAAGTACCACCGTCGCGCTTTTTTGTCAGAAGCCCAGTAAAAAGGCCGTCATTTAGAGCTTAAATTGGGATTATACACTGACCATGTCCAGGAGCTATTAGCCCTATGCAGCCCGGGCCATGTGGGATTCCTACTAGGCCTTAGGAGGCAAGATAAATTTGACCTGGAGAGTATAGCAGAACAGAGTATGACGAGCGTTGAACATCCAGGAAGCTATATGCAAGACAGAAGTAAGGACCCTGAGAGTCCATGCCTCCGACTCGGAGACAGTGACCTCGGTGTCGTGCCCGTTGGGTCCTGTTGAGTCTGACACTGATATTCGACTGGACTCAACTTTCAAGTGTCATTATGCCAGATCGTTTCTATATATTATAAAGGTATATTTTGTTTCATTCCACGATTTATATGTGATGAAAAATGAAGAGCAGTGCGTGGTTTTTATTTTTATTTGCAGTGACTTGGAACAAGTTTACATTTGCACGGTATTCTCAGTATGGCTTCCATTGCCTCGTGTTGGTCAAGGCCAAAAATGACCGAAGGTGTGCCAACCAGACGCGCTCCACGTCGAACCCACGGTTTGAATTCCATTACCAGCTAATTACATACTCAGGTAGTTCCCTCATGCTAGCCTGCCCTTCTTCATTTTCTTTACTACTTCGCCACTCTTTCTTCTGATAACAGCTCGCTCAAAGTAGTTTTACGTCCCCGCCATCCCATTCGTGAACACCAGCGGCTTTGTAGAACGTCAAGCGTTGGTTGAACTCTACAGGCTGGGATGTCACTGCGACACTTATTGTTTAATCATATTTTCATCTCATTTTGCATCATTTATTTCACCACATCTAGGCATTATGTATCTGCAAAAACACAAAAATGTAGGCTTAACTCCCAGAAGCAAGCCGTATTTCAACACCCAGTGATCAATTCGACGACCACAGGAACCAATGCCCCACCAAGTACAACCACGTCCCACTCAACAGTAACATCTATGGCCTCATCAACAGGATCACCGACACCAACAGCAATACCAAACTTCGCCTATGGCGTTGATAAAATCAGGGGCGTAAACTTGTACGTTACCATCTCACGCCCATTGACACTCGACGGAAAGCTGTGAATCTGTGTTTAATTGTTATTCCATTCATTTTGCAGGGGTGGCTGGCTTGTGCTCGAGGTGAGTATGCATTTGAAAGTGCCCTGCTATGCCTGCGAGAGCTCCACTCAACGTGCCGGCGCAGCCATGGATAACACCGAGTGTATTCGAAAGCACTGGAAATGATCAGATTGTGGATGAGTTCACCATGGGACAGCTTCTCGATACAGCGACCGCCCAGGCGATTTTGAAGCAACACTGGGATACGGTATGTTCATACTATCCGTCAGACATGGTGATTCCGCTAATACCATAACGAAAAGTGGATAACAGAGGACGACTTTGTTCAAATAGCTGCGGCCGGTTTGAACCACGTTCGGTGAATAGATTTCATTTTCTTCAAAGCCTCGGATTATTCGTCATTTACACTTGCACACGCCATTGTAAACAGCATCCCTATAGGCTACTGGTCCATCCCTCTTACCTCATCCGGTACCTCAACCAGCACCTCACCCGCCCCATACACCCCAGGAGCATGGCCATATCTCCTCCGTGCTCTAACCTGGGCCCGCAATCATGGAATTTCCGTAATCGTAGATCTCCACGGTGCGCCAGGCTCTCAAAACGGATACGACAACTCAGGGCAACGAACATCCAATCCGGTATGGGGCGTTACTCCAGACAACATCACGCGAACCGTCGATACATTGAGGTTTATGGCAAAGGAGATTGGAGACCAAGTTAGCGTAATCGAATTACTCAATGAGGGTGCTGGGTTTAGGGGAAATGATTGGGCTACTGCGATTAGGGGATTTTTCGGAAATGCGTATGAAGCAGTAAGAGAGGCCGCGGGTGATGAGGTGAAGGTGATGATTGGGGACGCGTTCCTTGGGGTTAATGTGGGTTATAACACTTCATTGCTTGCAACGTGGCGTATGCAATCTTCATCGACTGACCCCGAATGGAATTCCAGAGCTGGACTAACTTCTTGACACCTCCAAATGGACATGACGCCATGATGGACTTCGTAAGCGCACCCTTTGTACCCTTGCAACTTGCAACTTGGACTTAAAATTCTATGTAGCACGAATACCAGATATTCAGTGATTTAGAGCTCAACCGCACATTTGATCAACACATAGACGTACGTTTTTTACCGTAACTTTTATCGTCCTTCTCTAACATCACTCCAGTTCGCCTGCACGTACACACAAACCCTAGGATCGTACGAATCAACAAGCCTCTGGACAGTAGTAGGCGAATGGTCAAACGCCCTTACTGACTGCGCTCAGTGGCTAAATGGACGTGGGATAGGGGCTCGATGGGACGCGACCTGGTTTCCTGGCCCGAACAGCCAATTCCATGGTAGCTGCAACGGGTTCACGGGAAATTGGGAGAATTGGACAGATGATTACAAGGATATGTTGAGGAAGTAAGTCCGAGATAATGACATGACGTCATCGGTTCAAAATGTGGTCTGATATTCAATGACTTCACAGATATTGGGAGGTTCAGGTTGAAGTTGGTGAAACAGTGCAGGGATGGGTGTTTTGGACATGGAAGGTTTGTTTTCCAGTCGTCATTGTCTGTGAAGTACCAGTCATTAACTATGCTCCAGGCTGAAAATGCGGATGAATGGAGCTACCAGAAGGGGCTGGAGGGTGGATGGATACCCATGGATCCAACAGATAGAAAGTTTCCCAACATTTGCGCGTAGTTAGGGGCTCCTGAGGAGCAGATCTACTTTGAAGCTGGGCACGTGTTAGTGGAGTATTCTCCTGACAAGCTCACATACATATATCTATAGAATCACCTCATTTGTACTTTTATCAATGGCACTTTCATTCTGTATTCATCTGTATATATGACGTTTTATACACATGGTAGATATTCCCAACCTTGGTAAGGAAGTCTAAGATTCGAAGGGGAACATATTCGAGTACGTTGCAAAGTATTTACTTGCAGTTGAGACCGTATTTACTTTGGGTATTGCTGATAGACTTGAAGTTGCCGCTGAGTGAAATCGTCGAAGTTCGATCAGCAGGGTTCGGAAGGACGCTTCCGATATCAACACCCCCTGAAATCAATGGGCGCTTATTAGTGCTTCCATATGCCTGCCAAGGTGAAACCAAGACTTTCACTTGTAGTGGCCGTTGCGCTATATTGGGTTCAACATGATCAGTCCCTGTAATCGCAAGAATTTAGCGTGCCGGCTTAAATTCAGCT
>NHTK01005584.1:0-10626 GCA_002938355.1 Panaeolus cyanescens | reverse complement strand
TAAGCACACATTTCGCAAAGTGCGATATTATGTGCTTATTTTTACCGCAAAGTACGCTCATTCAACCCTCAGTACCATGAAGAAACAGGTACAATATTTGCATCGTTGAAGTGTATTAAATGAGCTTAGGGACAATGAGCGGAGTTTGAAAACACAATTCGGCATCAAGGCAGGTGTGTCGGAGCTTCAACTAGTGATGGCATCACAAATCAGCCGATTTTGATGAGATCAACGGCAAAAATCAGCAAGGACCGGCACAACCTGGTAACTCAACAAGAGTATATAGCGATAAAAGTGATAATACAACCAAAAAACCACAAGATGCAATGGGCAGTAATATCTAGGAAATAGCGCTGCGCAAATGCTACTAAGGATAGACATGGTAAGATGACCGGTAAACACGAGCGGCAAGTACCAAAAGTCACTACGGCCCGGTGCAATCAATAGAGAGGAGAGGTCAGCGACAAGCGCTCCTGACAGGAAGAGGAATATAGAATGGAAGGATAGTGCGACGGATAGTGGATGAGGATGAGCGGAAGGAGTGTGTGACGGGTAAATGGCGAGATGATGATTGAATGAGAGGGTGGCAATGGAGAATGAGATTGATCCCAGTGGAGATAGAGTGAGGAGGAGAGTGATCTGGGTTGTGTGGCGGGTAGGATATCGAACGATGGCATTACGATGAATAAATAGAAGGATGTCGAAGTATTATAAGGAGGGAATAGTATATTGGAATGAGACTGCAAGCGAGAAGGACGAGAGAAAGAGGCAAGGAGTCGAGAGACGGGGTGCGGAAAAAATGGAGGTGGTCGAGAGACAGAGAGTGTCGGAGTCGAGAGACGGGGAGCGGAAAAAGATGGAGGTGATCGAGAGACAGAGAGAGTGCCAGAAAGACGGAAGCGGCAGTTAGCGCAATGAGGATAAAACCGTGTCGACCTTCGACATTGAAACAGGTCAGTTGAGCTAAGCCTTGGAGTTAGGGGTGCCGGGGAAGTAATCCGCTTCCTCAGGGATCTCAGAGGTGCAACCTTCATGCGTTGCGCGTTCGGTGGCGTTATGGTAACGCTTCGAAGCACTTCGACGAGATGGCCCGGCGATTGAAACACCTGAGAAAGAGGCCTCGAGGACCGCTTGCGGGCTTGGCTCACGGTCAATGACCGTTTCAGTGCCTGAGAGTGCATCTTCCAACTCCTCATCAGCAACTAAAGTACAGTTAGTAATAGTACCCCGTAACGATGATGAAAACGAAGAACATACATGGCGTAGGTTGTTTCTTCTTGGCATTTTGAGACCCTCGGTGGTTCGATGACGCGCGCTGTTTCCCGTTGGAAAGCTTTTGAAGTTTACGCGGTGGCTGACAGTCCGAGTCGGAATCACTCAAAGGACTGATCATATTGGCATCTTCTTCAATCAGGCGCACGGTGGACGCTGAAAACATTGTCAAGATCAACCGAAAAATGATCAAAAGAGTTTGATAACGTACCAATGTAGAGCGCTCGAGTCTGAACAGCGCGATTCTTCAAGAGATTACCTCCAATTTCCCGCAAAGTGGCTCCGTCGTATGGACCCATGGCACGGGAGATAATAACCTCCCTAGCCTTCGATTCCTTGCAGCAGGGATACCAGGCCCTTGGGCCATCAACACTGGGATCATAAACATCAAGTAACAGTTTGCAAGCCCTGGGAAGGACGGATTGGATCTTATCGAAAACTTGATCCTCTGACCAGGACTCCTTGAACACTACGGGGGGGCCGCGATAGGCAAAGCCCGCCTGCTTGAGCTCTGCAAGAACATCCGCAATGACACACTTGCGATGATCGATCAAAAGCGGCCACACGGGATTGCCAGACTCAGTCTCCTGCAGTAGTTAGAGATAGAATGAGTATTGCGTCAATGTATAAACAAAGATTTACATACCTGAATGACACCGTATGGCAAAATGACAATGATAGAAACACTGAACTCAGCCGGATCAGATGTGCGTGTCATCGGAGCGGGGATGCTGCCCTTCGTCGAAGTACGGCGCTGGGAGGAACCGGGGCCTTTGCCGCCTTGAATGTTGGTTTCTTTTCGTGCGTCGCCATGTTCGTTCTTGATATAACTTGTCATTGCCTGCTTAAAATTGACCTTTCCAAGCTGAACATCCGGTATGGCGTTAGGTTCGGGTTCAGCCTTGAGCTTGAACTTGGCGGCAGCAGAATCGCCGACACGAGCAGATGATGCTTTGGCCGGGGACATTGCTCTCGCTTTGCCTTTGCCTTTGCTGGTGCTGGGGCCGCTGCTGATGCTGGGGCCGGAGCTGGAGCTGGAGCTGGTGCTGGTGCTGATTGCCATGCGTGGACGCCCGGGGAACACATCACGAAGGGAAGACGGGTGGTTGATGGGTCGATCATTCCTCCTCGCGGCAGGTTGGGTCGAAGGAGGGGGTGGAACGATTTCGACCGAGGAGTCGCGTTCAGGGGGAGGACTAGGGGATGCCTTCCGTTTCGAGGACAAGGGCATTGTATGGGGATGGAGGAATGGGTTGAAAGAGTGGATGGGCACCGTCTTTGGGGAGGGCGCTGGATACATCAAATTACTGATCATGTATTTATACTACATACACGTTTTCTGTTAAGTCAATAAGGATGCTGTTTGTAAAATAAAAAGTGCCTGCGCCCATAATACAGCGCGAGGCAGCCACACCGCAGAAGGTACGTGTATTGTCTTGGGCTCTCGTGCATTACCTACAACCAACTCCTCCATTTCAGGATAATCGATATCGTCCCATTCCTCTTGCCGAACGCCATAGCCTGGGGGTAGCATGCCCTCCTTCCGAATATGATCCAAACATATATCGAAGTTGGCGAGGTCCTCTTCGGATAGAGGACACACCCTGGTGGGGACGCTAACTGGCTCGTGTCGAATATTCGAGTCAACTTCATCTGCGATTCCATTCGCTGGATCCATTCTCTCGTCCTTGTCGTGTTCTTCATCTCCGTTCCTCGTCATCGTCCGCGTAACTTCATCTTCGACATCCCGCTCATGTTCATCGTCTTCGTCTCCCGAGTAAGACTCCCATACCTCATGGTCGACCTCGTGTTCCTCGTCCTCGTTGCCAACAAAGCCTGCCTCCGAGTCCCTGTCCTCAAACATTTCTTCATCGCTACCCGAATCGGCCTCATCTCCACTGCCCGCACGCTCCTTTGGATACCGGTAATATGCCTCTCTTTCTTCATCAGTACAATTTTCGCATTCATCTCCAAATACGAACTTGTTGTGCACGTCGTCGTAGATTCCGAATTTGATCATGCCCTCTAATTCGAGATCCTGAATTTTTATGTAAAGATAATGAGCAACAGTACCGCGTAATAGAGCTAAGGTTGTGAAACGTACATTTGGACACATGTTTTTACGGTTACGCATGGGATGTGCGTTCCACTCTTCCACATACGCCTGGCACTCCTCATTAATTACATCGAGGAAGAGATGGTGGAGTAACCATAGATGTTCCGGGTTCGTTTTGTCAAGGTTATGAAGGCGGCCAAGCCGATGAAAGAAGACCCTCCATGCTCGGCAAACCCGACGTCCCAACTCGACCCAGTTTCGTTCGATTGGTGTGTTACGGGTACTAGGTCCCCACATGAAACTGCCTCGGTTGCTTCCGCGCAGCATGATCATGGCAATCGACACATCACGGTTCTCTCCTCCCCGATCGCCTCGTACGCGGGACGGGACTCCATGCTCGTTTACCGCGTCCAAGAACAAGCTTGCTACGGTTTCGGCAGAATTGGATGTACTGGCACGGAGACCCATTATCTGCATCGCATACGTAAAATTAGACTTGTATAATCGTACGTAAATGAACGCCTCACCTTTCTAGAGTATCCATCGATCATACCATGAATGACTATCCCCCACTTGATCAGTTTATGATGCCCATCGATGTGCCATAGCGCGTGCGGTCTGGAAACATGATACGAGCCACGGACTTTCTTGGCTACCCCCAGTCTCCTCATTACAGTCCCAACAGTATCTACGTTGTGCACTGCCTGACGGAGTCGCCATCGCTGGACACGGACCTGAAAATTTGCACGAAGATAACCTGTGAGATAAGCCAGTCCAGTATCAGGACGAGCAGCCATAGCGTCGCGGACAAGTTCCTGAAGTCTGTCGTCGTTGATATTGCTGGTACGGGTTGAAGTTGGAAGGCCGGCCGCTTTCATCTGTTTGCTGAGGGTACTTCGCGAAACTCCAAAGAGTTCCGCAATTTTGTCAGCAGTGAGATGGGTCTGCGTAGCCCACTCCATTGCGCTCGGATCGATGAGTTTTGGTGGCCGCCCTCGACGGCCTGTGTGAACCAAAGTGTAAGGCTTGATGGGAATAGACGACGATGTTGACTCCGTGCTGAAATGACATTAGTAGCTGTGACAATTATATATTCTGTAAGATTTACGTCTCTGAGGA
The DNA here is from genome assembly GCA_002938355.1 of Panaeolus cyanescens. Classification (NCBI taxonomy): domain Eukaryota; kingdom Fungi; phylum Basidiomycota; class Agaricomycetes; order Agaricales; genus Panaeolus; species Panaeolus cyanescens. The sequence continues at coordinate 6,179 of NHTK01005584.1, read as the reverse complement.
TAATATGTTGTCGAGCTCATTGTCGATATCAAGCATAATTTTGCAAACACTTGAGATCCAATGCTCCAATTCAGGCTCCTGCTCTAGGATCGCCTGAATGAGAGGAAGCGCCTGTGTGTGTAACACGTTTTGATGAGCCACGACCCGATAACGATTGAAGTTACCCGTCTCGATCATGCGCATAGAGGATAAGTACATGTTGAGAAGTTGTCCCCGTGCGATAACCACGCCAGGACGCCATGGGTTGGCGCGGGCTGGAAGGTCGGGAAACACCATAGAGAGAAACCTAGTAGGATATTTCGAATCAGATATCCAAGGTTAGGCCTTATATATCGGGAGAATTTAGGAAATACTAACGAATACGTGCATATGACTGGCTGGAAAGGCAGTAATTCGGCGAGACATCGGGATATAGACTGTTATATCATGAAATACCAATAAGACAAGGTACCAACCATCATGAATAACGAAGCATACCTTGATTCATCCCCTCCTGCGATTCAAGAGATGCTCATCCCCAAGGATGATTCAGTTCCGCCTGCCTCTCCTACTGTCGTGCCATCAAAGGAAGTACGCAGTGGGTTAGAAATTGACATACCGGATGTCACAATGGCTGAAGCAGAGCGCTCTGTGCATTCTACGTTTAACCCGCTCTATGCATTGATGCCCCTTGACGGCTGGTTTCAGGTAAATTCGACTTCAATTCTGTGACATTAGTTTTGAAACGAACATTGAAAAAGGCAGACGACAAACTTTTCAATTTAGATCTTAGTCGATACGCGCACGAGTCACAAATTCTAAAAGATCTATACAACCAAATTCTTCAGAATCGTGAGGCTATCAAGAGAGATCGCAGAGTACCCCCCGTCAAAGGTAGTTTCCCAACCGACGCTATTGTTCTTGATGGCGTGGATGGAAAACTTGTGGACCGATTCCTTGACTTCCTAAAGATCCAAAGGCGAGTCATTAGTTTCTTGTACGTGATGGGAACAAAGAAAACTTATCTCTGTTGTTGTGCAGGGAGTGGATTTCAACAACCGTCGAGGTGTATACCACAGAGGAAATAGTTGGCTGTATCTCACTTGCTCGACGATGGGGTCTTGCATCAGTCGAGGAGGAATTCTTCAAGAAGCTTGCCCTTCCAAACCAAACACCCGCGCTGCGATTATACGCGTCTGTCAGATTCCAAAAGAACTACCTTGACCCACACGATTTGAGGCGTTTGGTTTTTACTCCTCTCAATGACTTGAAGCAACGACAGGATCTTTCATCCTTATCGTACAAGGTGTATCGCGAACTAACACTTGCGCGCGATGCAATCATGACACAAAGGGCAAATATTGCTGCTACATTCCCAACAGCCCCGGATGCGTGCACCACGGTGCACAACCACGACACATGTGAGATCATGGTTGATCACCTCTGGCAGTTACACATTGCCACACCTCTTCTTACTACTACCGAAGGCGCCCTGGAAAGTCGGGAATCATTTATAAACGCGGTTTCGTCGGAAGATACTATTGCGCAGGAGTGCCGAGATCATTTGGTTTCAGATTTAACGGAAAATGCAGACTGGGAGAAGAGGTGGAACAAGGAGGATGTCATACTCAGGGCGTTCAAGGGTATAATTGATAAACTCACGCAGGGACACTAATGACTTGTTTCCGAAGGCATTCTGCTAACTACATTTGTATGAGATTGTTAGTATAAAACTGCAAAAAAAAAGTCGTTCTCACCAGTCTGTTCCACGCTTGCATCTATTCGTACTTGCTCAATCTCGTTACACTAAGATGTCCGCTCAACAACATGTGTTTCCGTCTTCAGCCATTGAGCCCACGGAACCGTTCCTCATGCAGGTCTGTCCATTACATCTGTTATCTTCCATGATCGAAGCTAAGATGAGTCATAGGCCAAAGACCAGCGATTCTGGTTGACCAAGAATCACCTGGACAGATTCTCCGAAACTTTTCATTCGATGTTCCGATCTCCTCACATTGGAAGTCCAGAAGAGGGTACTGTGGGCAATCCTCTGTTCCTCGATGGTATTGACCCGGGGGATTTCGAGCCACTTGTGCGTTGGCTGACTTTTGGAGCAAAGTAAGTAGTGATTCAATATCGGTAAAACATTGACACTTATCTGCAATTAAGCCCACCCCGTGACTTTCCGTACACAACGGGCCAGCTACTTGGAATGCTGCGCTTGGTCGACATGTGGTCAATGAAGGAGGCCAAGGACTTCTGCTACGCCGGTCTGGCTACCCTCAACCCCGATCCTTTCTTTCACCTGAGAGTAATGACTAGCTTTCGAGACTGGGACAGATTGCGCCCTCACGTTATTCAAGCGGTCAAGCTCCCGGTAAACGACTGGCCACTCAGGCAACCCCCTGTTTACGAGCCTCTGATGATCCTCGCAATACGGCTGTCTGAAGTCCGTCGCCACGCCGCTGCTGCGCCTTATCATATCCCTTGTCATCAATCGTGCACCAACCATGCGCTCTGTACATCCAGTTGGGAGAACGACTGGCGTATAAATATAACTGCGCAAGTTTTCCATCCAACCCTCCCTCTTCCTTTGGACCAATGCTACAACGTCATGGTGAATGTCTCCTTGAATGCTAATCCGTGTCGTATGTTGGCATTGTCGGAAATGCAGGTTGATGGGGACTTTGACATCGAGCACGATCTCGTCACTGCCGCTGTGAAAGGCATTGAAAAGAATTTCAATACTTAAATATACGGGTTGATAGAATAGATATACGTACTTTGCTTGTCGATACATCACTTCCTAAATACATTTGGCGCTTTGAATTATTTTGTTGAGGCAGTCAGCGGTCATCTATATACCTATACTCAAACTACATAAGCTTGCGTACACGCTACAGATACAGATTACATTGAATTTTGAAACATAATACATTATGCTACTTGTAAGCGCCAAACACTTGTATCAAGTTATCGTTACTAAATACGGGATCAACATCCTTCTTTTTCTTCACTCGACCTACTTTTTTAACAGTCAATTCAAGCTGCCGAACCTCTACTACTTTATATACAGTCCCCGCATGCTCACCCTTCAGTACTACAACCATGTCATTGGGTGCTTCTGGTCGCAAGGCTGTCAATGTAGAAGACTTCATCTCTAGGATAGCACCTTTGCGATCACGGATCATGACCATTCCAGGGCGCGAACCACGTCCAACGAGTTGAACGATATGATGTTGGTCATGGAGGTGGGCTAGCTTGATACGTTCCTTGAAGCACGCATCGACAAGCCAATATGGGTCGTCAATGGGCATCAGTTCAATGTCTTCTGTTTGCGGGAAGTCCTCCGAATTGGACTCATCAATGACAGGAACGTTGTCGGGGAATGGGGTGCTCGAACCACTAGATTCAACACCAAGCTTTGGTTCTTGATCTTGAAGAACCGGAGTAGCGAATGGGATTTCTAATGGTTGGGATTTAGCGAGCGTCGTCTCCGATAATGGTCGCAGCGTATTGGTATCCGTGTCGCTGTATTTTGAAGTTAGAACTTTATTTCATTGATTCAGAATGCGCGCAGCCTTACATTAGAGAAATGTTCCGATGTTTAAACTGTAGTGTCCGGTTGCCATTCAGAATTGATTCCATTTGAATCCATATCCGCCCATCGGGATGGGTATCGCGCACAAGACCACGATGCCCTTTGAGAGGATGTTGACCAGATACGAGGACCATTCGACCCTTGTATTGTGAATAGGGATCGGGCAATGACGGAATCCAGCTTGAGCCTTGCGAAGGCAATTGAGGTATCCGTCGGAAAGAGGAGCAAAAGAATTCTGCTTCTATAGCAGCGATTCGGTACTGTTCGTATTTAGCGAATTAAACGCCCAAATGCAACCACAGTACGTACCTCTTGAGACCTAGCGTCGGACCAAATTGTGATAAAATCCCCCTCGACGCTCACTACCCATCCAACCTCTCCTTTCCAGGGATTGGTAACAATCGTGACCTCGTCTCCAACGATAAAATGACGGCGAACACATTTTGTAGGAACTGTTTCCAAGCTTCCGTCCTCGATTTGAATGTCAACGGTTGAACCGGAGACTTCCACGACGTAGCCTGCTGCCCCAATAAAATCACCGCGTGTCACTCGAACTCGGGCACCTGGCCGTAAGTTGGACCTGTAGATGCGTTCATAAAGAAGAGAAAGAGAATATTCCTGGACTGCTGGGCAGCCGGAAAACCTCTGTAAATCAGCCACTGTAGGAAGCTGCCCAAAGTTCATCGTAAACCGTATGTTGTCCAGCCTCGTGGAAGTCCACATCCATTCCGAAGACCCCGCTTCCTTGTGAGCTACGATTACCTCCCAGATCACCTCAAACCCCCTCTCATCAAGCAACGGGGAAATCATACCGACCGTCCCGTTTACGTGCCTCCACTTTTGTCGGGTATCGCGTATTCGAACCCAGATCGGTATTGATCTCGGAGATGGTGTCATGGCCTGGCGGCGAAGACTGGATGGCACAGGCTTTAGATGGCGAATAAACACTCCAGGTATCCCATCGACGGTTGACCTTGCAGCAGATTCCGCAGCTGCTTCAATGTACACGCGCCCTGGATGGCTCGGATTAAACATGGCGGAAGGCGCTGCGATATTAAGCTGGGTTGCACGGTTGAAAATCGAGAAGACGATATCTGTCTCCAGCCCGGCCTCAGTTTCAAGTTAGTACAAGGTTTATCCCTTCAATGTACGATAGCTTACCTTGCATGGAACCTCCCAAAGCAGATCCTTTGGTGAGATAACATATTCGTCTTCGTCTTCGTCGTGGTCCTCAATTCCTATCCGCTGATCTGATAAGTATTTTGTTCTCCCATAAGCCCGGCTCAGCAATTCATCCCAATATTGCTGGCTAGCAGCAACATCAGACGACTGCAGTAAGCGACAATGATGCTGATAATCTGTGAAAAATTGCATTGGTTAATGCATTGGTTCATGCCAGTGGTTGAGAAAGATAAATTCGACGGCTTACCTCGACTAACCGACTCCTCATCGGCCTCATCGTTGTCGTTGTCATTATCGTCAATAAACCCCCTACCTCCTACGTCGGGTTCCGTCTCTTCATCCTCATCAGATGCCTCCGCTTCATTGTCAATAAAAGGGTTTCGCCGTTTGGCCCTCCTTCGGTCTTTTTGATTTGCCTTCCTGCCTGCAGTTCCCCGCGCTCCGTCAACAGACACTTCCCCCTCATCTTCGTACACCGGCTTCTCTATTCCCTCCCTTCCCTGCCCAGTTCTCTGCTCATTGGGCTCCGGCCCTTCTCCACTCCGCATTCCTTCCAAGCCCACTCGTATTGTTGGATCTTCGCTATCACTTTCCATCGAATGTACAGAACCTGGTGTAGTTTCAGACACATGTTCGGGTATGTACTCATAGCAATTTTATACGTACTTTCATGGTATACCCAACCTGATAGTCCTTCCGCGTCCGCTAAGTCTTCATTCTAGGCAACAAATGTTGATTATTGGGCAACATAGCATGCCATTCCCATGATCTTACCATTGCCTCCCAGGTGCGCTTTCGCTGCATGGGTAAAGGCATCTTCTTATCTTTGGATTTTGTTTCGCTTACTCGTCGCCTTGACGTTCTTTCTCAATATATTCAGTTCAATGTACTTTCTAAACTATATACCCTATAACTAAAATTATTCTAATGAAAACTACTAAATATTTATCCGCGCTCAAAGATGAGGAGGAAAGGGAAAGGGGTAGAAATGGTGTGGGGCAGTGATGGAACGATGATGATGGGAAAGAAGAACAGTAAATTGGTCGATGATTGATGGATGACAGGTGCGTTGTTTAGGGCGGGTCTTTTTTTCTCTCATTTCAAAGGCCGACAATGATGGCTGATGGATCAGCCGCGATGCCGCTTTGCCGGAATTGCCGGTTTCTAATTCAAAGTCCGATCGCTACGAGATTTAAGCACACAATTCCTCATATTTTAATTGTATTCGTTGCTTCAGCTTAAACTTGAAATAAGCACAAAATATGTCTACTGAGCGAAATATGAGCTTATTTTGCAACCAAAATAAGCTCATATTTCAGCTTGCGAAATATTATGTGCTTATTTTTACTTGGAATAAGCACATACTATTTGGCAAGTTGAAATATGAGCTTATCGTCGTTGCAAAATAAGCTCATAT